>JABSTT010000605.1:0-11248 GCA_013339685.2 Hyalomma asiaticum | reverse complement strand
GTTGTGTTTAACTCTCCGTGCACTGGAAGAAACTCGGCACACGACACAGTAAAAAAAAAAAAAAAAAAAGGAAACCGCCTCGTCGCAACACGTTGAAGCTGCATTAGATGCGCAAGGTTTTGTATAGGTGGGCTGATTCGTTAACAAACATTGTGGGCGAAGAGCATGCATAGGACAGTGAAGCACAATTGATAGCCAGCGCTGCGTGATTGTGTTTCATCATCCCGTATTTGTGCTCTACCGCCATGCTGTATTAAACTGTTCAGGTGAAACGCACGAAGTAAAAGCTCATGGAAGGTTTGCATTGGTTTCGTGTGTTCGTCGTTTTTACGTGAAAGGCCGGAGGTCCACCTAGATTATATGGATTTCAATTAGAAATAAAATAATAAACTATCAAACGCGGGGAGAAAGAAATCGAACGCGTGTAGAAATCGTACTTCACCCGAAAGGCACCTTTACCTTGAAACACGCTTGCAAATCTGGGTGCACAACCGTCACTTCCTTCCACTGCCGTCCCAATGTGTCCTCTAAGCCTCGAAATCGCTGCTGCAACGTGGTGCCAGCAACTGTGCCCCGCGTATGGGGACTCATACGGAGTTACGGTTGCTCCAGTGATATCAGCAGCACATCTAACAACAGTAATTTCCGGTGCATTAATGTTCCAGTACCGCAATGTGATTATGCATCACGCCGAGGGGAAGTGCTCTGAAAATTTAAGCCACCGGGGTTTCAGCTGCATTGTTTGCACTGGAAAGTTGCACTGTGCACTGTAAGTTGCAATTGGAAACGCAAAGTGCACGAACCTCCAGCATTTCGCCTCGAGCAAAATGCGACAGCAGGGGCCGGGATCAAAACCCTCTTTTTTCGGGTCAGCAGCCAAGCACCCTATAGCTACTGCACCACCACCGTGCACAACGTCGAACGCAGATGTGATACGGCGATCCAGATGACTGCTGTTACGCTTTGCAGCGCTTAGAACATTTGTGCTATACAACAAATCATGCCTGGGAGGAATGGGTTGAATTCTGTAAACCCCACAGTATCCTAAAGCATGGAACAACAATACAGAGAGCCACAAAGTTCTAAGCTCGTCCCAAATTTATGTTCGTTATAACTGTACGTGCAAACTGCCAACCGGTGTAAGTTAAGGGTCGTATAGTCGGGCAATTCCCGCATTCCGGCCTTCAGTGTTCGCATTCAGTTTCATAACCGAAGAATCCATTCCGTTGTACGCCATCAGCTGAGTCACATCATTCCGGGTCCTTGGTCATCGCTTTGCTTGTACGTTTCTTCGAAGAACATGTAGTCCTGCATACAGGAATCGCCGTATAAGTGACACGACGCAGCACCAGTACGCGAGAGCTATGATTCTAGTGTACTCATTTAAGAAGTATGCACGCTAACCCAAATCTGGGGTAATCTATATGGAGATTACCTCACACTTCAGATACCACAAAGGCTCGATATCATGCATTCACAGTTTGCCGCTTCCTTGTGCTTTCTGATCGGAGCAGTAATAGAGTCCTCTTTTGTACTTGCTGTCTTTATGTCAAGGTTCACCACATTTGAATAAAATGACACTATTAAAAAAACATGCGAACTGCTCGCAAAAAACGGCCAGAAAAGAAAAGTTTTCTTCAGATGCCTGATAAACGAATCTTACCTCTGTGACAAAAGTCCTCCGTGATGTCACACAATTGGCTGTAATGTATGTTCTCGCAGTTCTCGCATATGTTAGTACCCTTCGTTTAAGCTACTGTCAAATGCCAGTTAACGATCAGATTTTTTTTTTATTTTAGTTTTTATTTTATTTCTTGTAATACAAGAAAAAGGATGCAGCGGCAAAAGGCGTTTCTCACGCCTGACAAAGGCCCCTGCACCTGTAGTTCGCCACAGACACACATTTTCCCTTCTTTCCTTTTTTTTGCAGATACAACACTCAACAACAAAACCCCGACATGTCATGTATCACATGCGCGCGGAATACAATAAAAAAAGCAACACGTTTATACATTTAACATAGTGCGGATACACTTGTCTTGCACATGAGAACCAAAGCTCGATACATCCTATACCACAGTGGAACAACACACCTTCCGAACACTAGTGAACATGTCACAGCCCAATTCTACCTACTCTTTTTGTACAATATAGCTTAGTGATGATAAGTTATTTCTTTTTGATCAAAATTTCTTTAACTTGTTTTTTAAATGTCCCTAGCCTGTCGTCAAACCGCAAGACATTTTGCAATTCATTAACTAATCGCGTTGATTGGTATTGTAGCATTTGTTTTCCATAATTTGTCCTGGTTCTTGGTAAACGCTGCAAGTTTCTTCTATCAGGATAACGTTGGTCCTTTTCTTTTTGTTTATACCACTTGTTTTTGTGTACCTCTTGAAGCAGTTTAAAATAATAGATTTGGTTTGCCTTTAACATTTCATGTTTATAAAAGAGCACCGAAGTGCGCAAACGGTCTACTCTACCCTGGTAATTTTCATAGCAGCGAAGTATTTTCTTTTGTAGCATTATAAGTTTGTTATAATTTTTTGTTGTTGTCGTACCCCATACTAGTACGCCATAACAAAGTCTTGAATAGAAGAGGGCATTGTACAAATTTTTCTTTAACCACTGAGGAATGAGGGATGCAATTCTGTACAGGCATCCTACCGTTCCCGCAAGTTGCCTAACTAAATGATTAACGTGGACGTTCCACGATAAGTCTTCGCTGAACCATACCCCAAGAAATTTTTGATGTTTTTCACGTTTTATGGTGTTCCCATCAAAGCTTATCTTTATATCATATTTAACGAGTTTATTTATTGGGCGAAATATAATATATGTCGTCTTCTTGGCATTTAACTGTAGCTTGTTTTGTTTAAGCCAGTTTGAGAGTGACATCATATATTCATTTACATTTTTTTCTAGTGTTTCTAAATTATTTGATGTAAAAAATACGTTTGTGTCGTCTGCATACATAATAAGCTGGGGCGAGGCGGGTATGCATACAATATCATTAACGTAAAGCAAAAAGAGCAAAGGACCCAATACAGAACCCTGCGGAACTCCTTGTGTCAACTTAAGCTGACTTGATGTAGCCGTTTTCATTTGTACTAGTTGGTACCGGTTATGTAAATAATTTTGTAAAAGCTTAAGGGTGATCCCACGTATGCCATACCGTGATAGTTTCCGTAATAATATGTCATAATGTATTGAATCAAAAGCTTTCTTTAAGTCCAAAAATAAACCAAGCGTAAATTTCTTATTTTCCATATTTGCAATTATTTGATCTTTAATGATTGTTAATGCTTGTTCAGTAGACTTATTTTTCTGAAAACCATACTGACATGTTGTGATGATGTCATACTTATTTAAAAAGGATACCAACCTGTCATGAATAATGCTTTCAAAAACCTTGGATAATGTCGGAAGTACTGAAACGGGCCTATAATTTGACATATTATTTATGCCACCTCCTTTATAAATTGGGGTTACCCTTGCAACTTTTAACTGTGCCGGAAACACTCCTGTTGTCAGCACAAGATTTATTATGTAAGCAAGCACCTCTGATATTAGCGGACATATCAACTTTAGTTCAGCTGCGGTGATTTCGTCTATACCTGGCGCCACATTGCTTTTGAGTTTATTTATTACGCTAGCTATCTCAGCACTGTCAGTAGGAAGCATAAAGATTGAATTCTGTATAGCTGTAGTTTCTTCGAAGCACGAGTCGTCTTCGCTTTCAGAACAGCCACTGTACGCGCCCGCATTGACGAAATGACGATTCATGGAATTGGCTAGGTTCTCGCCACGCAGCATCACGTTTCCCTCTTGCATTTCTGTGATATCACATCTTGCTTTCTTTCTGCCAGTAAGTGCATCCACTGTTTCCCAGACCTTCCTAGGGTTATCACATATGTTCTGAAACTTTTTCTGATAATATTCTCGTTTAGCCTTTTTTAAGTGTGACGTCAGTGCGTTGCGGTATTTTTTGTACTCTGCAAATGCTTCGGGTTTTCGTAGGCGTAAAAATTTTTTAAAGAGGCCATTTTTTATTTGAATACGTTTATAAAGCGAGCTGTCTATCCAAGGTTTCCGGCAATTTTTTCTATTTCGAAAAGATACTTCTTTAGGAAATGCCTTGTTGTAACAGTGACGTAATGAATCCATAAACCCATTATAGGCATCTTCGGCATCTTTTATCTTATATATATCACTCCAATCTACTGCTTTGACGAGCTGAAAGAATAAGTTTTTACTTTCACTATTTATTTTGCGTCGGACGAAGGTTTCATTCTGTTCCTTTTGGTGCCTCAAACAAAAGGGTATGAAACAAAACACTGGCAAGTGATCGCTAAGATCACTTGACACGATACCGCTTATGGTCTCCGATGGATTCGAATTTGTAACGCATATATCGAGTAACGTTGCACTATCCTTGGTCACTCTGGTAGGGGAACATATATGATTTACACAACCAAATGCAGAAAGCAGCGTCTCAAAATGTGCGGCAGCGGTATCTTCTGCAGCGAGATTAATATTAATGTCCCCCATGATAATATAACTAGTGTTGTGAAGTAATGGGGAGGATAACAGCGAGTCTATAAATTCTAAAAAACGTGTTTTGTGCCCTTGAGGCGGCCTATAAACGACAATCGCTACCAGTTTATCAACCTTTATAGCCAGACATTCAAAATCTGCTGTTATTTCCGACAGTTCTAGTTTTTCATGGGCATATTTTTCTTTTAAATAAATTGCGACTCCACCTCCTTTCCTGTCCGCGCGGCATAGATGCTCAGATCGATAGCCAGGAAAACTTGGGACATTACTATCATCGGTTAACCACGTTTCAGAGAACATAAGCATATCAAAGTTTACCGCCGCGGTATCTAGAAAAATGCCTATGTCATCTATTTTACTTCTAATACTCCTGGCATTGACATGTAAAGCAGAAAACAAGCTCTTATTTCGTGGACAACACGATTTTAAATCAAGAACATTGTAGTACTCGTGAGTTTCACAGAAAACACTCATAGTGAACAGCAGAAAAACAAAACTGGTACACACAAGATAAACTCAATAATCTCAACACATTTTTTCTAGGTCATTTTGACAGGTCACATTAATCACAGCAGAAGATTCATCCTTACGGGCAAGCACTCTACCACCAGAAGTCCAGACAAACTTCCACTGTTTTTCTTTTTTCCTTTGGATGGCGGCTGAAAGCAGCGCCTTGTTCGATTGAGTTAGGTGCTCATTTACAAAAATAGCACCCCCTGTGCTTAAACCAAGCATTGAAGTGTCTAGTCTCCTCTTTCTGCATTTTGCCAGAAAATCATTCCTCTTTCCACGCCTGACGAACCGAGCGACAATGTTCTGAATTTGAGGTTTTGGCGTACGAACCCAGTGACATATGTCAATATCCGACGTGTCAATTGTCTCGCCCACGCTTTCCCCAATCTTTTGAAGAATACCGAGAGCATCATTACCAGGTGGTACGCCTTTTATCTCCAGGTTATTTGAACGCTGGTACTGTTCTAGCTCGTCACACTTCTTCGACAGACGCTCATTCTCTGCCTTTAGTTTCTTGTTTTCGGTAAGCAGTTCCTTCATTTCCTGCCTTAATGTCCTGATATCCTCTGCGACATCTTTAACATCATTACAGACATCAGTACAAAATGACACTCCCTCTTTCAATTCCTTCATTTCTACCCTGAAATCGCGTTTGAAGTTCTCAAACGCCTTGAACAAGTCACGTAACTCTTTAGAATCTGCAGTATCTTTTCCAGAGCCCTTACTTCCCATTTCCAAAATGTCATGCACAACAACAGCAATGACGCTATGTTCGGCAGCAGTGCACTCCTACAGCAGATCCTAGCACCCACAGCACACCAAGACAGTGCGCGATATAGATGACGGTCACCCGGCGGCCACGTGTAATGCTAAATGGTAATTTTCGATCTGGTTATTCCCTTCAGGCACAGTGTCCACATTTTTGGAAGCAACTTGTTTTGCGGGTTAACCGACTAGTGACCATGAAAGAGCAAAACAGACTGATGTATGGATGAATCGAATCCTCTGAATATTCAGTGTGCGTTTTCCTGCAGAACATCGCGCTCCTGAAAGCTCCACCGTAATGGACGGATCGGTGGACGTGGTACACACCGGAGGCAACAGCAAAAGCATATTTTTTTCTCGGCTTCTAGCCAAAACAACGACTGACAAACGTGCACACGTTGTGCCAGTCCCACACAGTCAATGCAGTGGAAATGCAAAGATGCATGTACCACTTTCTAAGAGCCAACACACTCCTTGCAGAGATCTGTGTCTAAACAAAAAAAAAACACACTTGCGTTAGCAAAAGTAACACCGAAGATGCATACGCAACAACCCGCAAGCGTGTGTGTGTGTGTGTGTGTGTGTGTGTGTCTAGCGTTTGGCTTCGGAAAGTCGGCACCCTAATTCGAAGCCAGTCACAGGCAAGAAATTTTTCTTTTTCTGTGTTTCTTTCTGTCTCCCTTTGATTCCATCCTTTCTTTGGAAGGTATCCAAGCCATTCATACGGTTCCCGTACGTTTCCATCTCGCAAGGGCGAATACTTGGCACAGTGGTTAAGACATTCGGCGTTGCAGTGCTTCGAAGCACGGGAGCCCTGGTTCGAGCACTAGCAACAAATCTCCTTTCTTTCTTTCTTTCTTTTTTTCTTTCTTTCTTTCTCTTCCTTGCTTATTATCTAAAAAATTTAAGGCGTTCATATCGCATGCGATGCGAGTGAGCCGCTAGAGCTGAAACACGCGCGAATAGACCCTTTTCGGAATACAGCGCCACCTATTGAGAAGGATGGGGACTATGAGACGGCCGCCATCAGTTGGTCGGACTCGCGGGCGCTACACGTAGAGAACCGGCGAACGGCACCCCTAGCTCGCCGCAAAATCCTATCGCTTGTGGATTCGGTGACATGACTGTGCATTGCTGCGTGCCGCTTTGCAAACAGCGAGGAGTATTAGGCGATGACGGCTCGAAGGCAAGTCTGCGTTTATACATTTCGTTAGCTTCCTATGTGTTACTTTTGCTAGTGCGCGTCTTACGTCGCTTTTGTCGACTTGCAGGTGTCGTTCTTCGCCTTCCCAAAGGACCCGCTTCTGAAAAAGAGATGGCTTGTTGCAATCAAACGCGACGACGGAAAGTTGTTTGCCGTGACGAAGCACACAAAAGTGTGCTCGACACATTTCGCCAACGACGACTACTTGCCGAATGTAGTCGGCGGTCGGCGTTATCTTCGTGTTGACGCCGTACCGAGCGTGTTTGCGTTTGGAAAACCCCAGCGTCCAGCTAGAAGAAAGCCGAGGGACCGACAGCAGTGCGTCCCGCGAGCGCAACGGCTGTCCGCCATCGGTCAGGCTGGCAGCTCCGAGCTTGCGTTGGAAACAACGCTTTCTCCCGGCGGCGATGTCGCCGTGTCGCGGGACTGCGCGACAGCAGATGAGGTTCTGGACGCCACCTTGTGCAGTGATAGTGCTTCAGCGCCAACCGGACTTTCAAGAGCGCCAGGAAGTGTGTGGACGCACATGTGCAGCCACAGTGGTCAATCTGGAGGAACAGCTGTCTGAGCACCAAGCCAACTGGAAAGCGATTTAGAAGGTAGGACCGAAGAGGTGAAGTGTGCGAGTGCCAGTGCAGCGAGAGTGCCCGAGCTCGAAATGCAGCTATCTCTGCTTCAAGTCCACGTTCAACAGCTAAAGAGCGACTTGGAAGCTAGAACCAAGGAGGTGAAGTCAGCAAAAGATGCGCTTTATAAAGCTCAAAGAGAGTGCGAAATAGTCACTATGGAAAACAAAAAACTTGATCAACAGAAAAGCAGGCGATTTCCAATCGAATGTTTCATGGACAGCCCTGAGGACATAAGCTTCTACACTGGGCTTCCCAACTTTGAATCATTCATGAGCTTTCTGCGTTTGATAGACGCCGGTGAGAATGCAGAAAATATAAGAGTATGGTGTAGGAGCTACTCAGGTAGGCCAAGTAATGCAGGAAGGCCACACATGTTGACAGCCGAGGACCAGCTTTTTCTTCTTCTTGTGAGGCTGCGCCTCGGTCTCTTCGAAAGGGACCTAGCATACAGGTTCAAGGTGTCAGTTGCTAATTTCAAGAATATGCACCACATGGATCAGCTTCATTTATTTGCAAGTTGGCCAGATGGACCTATGGGTGAGCAGAGAGGAGGTTGACAGAACTATGCCAGCCATTTTTAAAGAGCGATACCCAACAACAAGGGCCATTATTGACACAACAGAACTGAGATGCGAAGTTCCAATTTCCCTGGTTCTTCAGTCAGCTACATACTCAACCTACAAACCAAATAATACAATGAAGGGTTTGGTTGTCGTTGCACCCGACGGCGCGATCACGTTTTTGTCAAAGCTATTTACAGGGTCAGTGTCAGACAAAGAGCTTGCCGAAAAAAGTGGTTTTTTAAACCTACAGTTTCAGCCTGGCGACTCGGTAATGGCCGACAAGGGCTTCAAGATACAGGACCTGCTCAGCGCAAAAGGAGTTGCTTTGAACATTCCCCCAGTAAAGTTATGACCGTGGTGCCGAAGGTTCTTCTCCGGGATTCCAGCTCCCCGCTCGGCGTCCTAAACGCACCGTCCGAGACGGCATGGGCGAGTTGGGAAGGAGCTGGAATCCCGGAGAAGAACCTTCGGCACCACGGTCACAACTTTACTGGCGCAGTCGACAGGATGGGCTCGCTGGCTGAAGAGTGAAGAGACTGAGAAATTGTACAAGTCGTCACTGCAAGACGGCTTTGACTGGCAGCACCTCCGGTGACTGCCACAAGCGCGAGCCTTCGACTGAGGACGCAGCGGAAGGCTGAACATTCCATCGCCATCTGCGACGGCGACGAGGCACGGCTGTTTTAAGGCAGACCTCGGAAAGACATCCTCAGCAGCTTGCTCTACCACCCATCAAGGCTCATGAGTGAACCACGGACAGCAGTGACGGTGATCGACATCGCAATTGAGTGAGTTGCTTCGGCTCCATTTTCTTCCGCTCCTGTTCTCGTGTTCGAGCCGTGGGGAATGTCATATGATATGGCAGGAGTTAGTTCCCGAGCCGTGTGGCCACAGTTAACCCATGTGGACTATGAGTTAGGACGCACTCGAGAACTTACAGAAAGGGAAATGGAGTTGAATTTGATGCTGGCTCAGGAGCGTCGTAAACAGCTGCAACTCCTGATAGAGTTGGCAAAATTAAAGCAGGCGAAAGCTTCGCGTGCAGAGCAGGTAGGCGAGGTAGTAGAGTGCAGGACGCACTCTGAGCCCGCTGCGAACTCGTTAGCAGCGGGAAAGGCAACAGTGTCGGAGAGCGTATTGCGAACAGAGCGGGAATGTGCCGCCTCGTCAGAGCCCGAGAACCAAATGCAGGGTGTGTTGCTCACGACACAGGCGGCTGGTCGCAGTGAGGTGCCGTGCTCTGACACCGTGGCCGGGGATAGTCCCGATACTGCACCTCTGTGTTCGCAGTGCGTGGAAAACGAAACGCACGATGCATTGACGGCAGCACGAATTGCCGGACTAGAGACAGAGTTAGGCTCTGATCTCATAGTGGGGGCGAATGCCCGGGAGGATCCTGCTGCTCTGAATCAGCATCAGGAAGCTTCGAAATTGCAGGAGTCGTGCAAAAGCTTCGACACGCTTAGCAATAACGGTTGCGGCGATGAGGTAACGATGATCGCGTCATCGCCGAGTGCAGGGGCAGTTGTTGAAACCAGCCTAGTGGAACGACTGCGCGGCGGAAATTGTGATGCGGACCGCGTGTCAGGTGCATATTCGGCGGCTTCCCTGCTAGAGCCCGTTGATACCGTTGGCGCAACGCCGGTGGCTGTCGCAAGTGAGCTGCCCGACTCAATCGGGGAGACGCGGCGCGAATTGGCCCAGATAGAACATAGCGCAGCTACGGCAGTGGAGGCAAGTGCCGACACGTTTGAGGCTAGAACCTTGCGGCGCGGGCTATCGCAGGCACACTACAGGGAAGACAGCCCCAACACCTTTGAGGCGCACCCGTTGCAGTCAAACTTCTGTTCGCGTCGGCCCGCCGAGGAGATGGGAGGCCCTTCGCGCGTTAGCACCGCAACTGAGCTGACACGTGGAGTGCGGTCGATATTGGTAGCTACTTTGAGCGATCGAACCATCTGCAGTCACGGTTTATGTGTTCTAGCTATTGAAGTGTCCTTTGCGCCGGGAGCTGACCCTACGGGGGCGGCAGGCGTATGCAGGTGGGCGGCCCGTGGCTGCCTGTTTAATTTTAGATTCCTGGTGCATTGTTTTGATCCAGGGGGTCAAGAAATTTAACGTTAATCCTTGTGGCACCCGTAACGTTGCAGGTTATCCGGCAACGACAGAGCTAGATGAACAGGTTTTACTATCTATAAGGGGTAGCATTGCTCACGTTACGGCTCGACCGCGATCAGCAGAGAGCGGTGGGGCTGGAGCAACTTCATTGTGTGATGTATGTGCTTTTTTTATTATTGTACAAACATACCCCTCTCACCGTCAACAGACTGGGTGGTGATTTCACCAATTGGACCGCCCCAATTGAGGAGGCGGGACAAAAGGTGGAATCGCTGCCCAATGCCAGAGCGAAGTGAAGATGATTCGCCGGCTGAGACGTTAAGGCGGAGCGGTTGTGGTAATAAAGGTGGCTCCGCCATGTGAAGGAGCAGGCTCAACGGGTGGAAAAAGTGCTACGCACTGCCGGCTGCGCCGGAGTAGGGTCGCCCTACGTATAGTTCAGCTTCAACTTTATTTTTATGTACCAGTCAACTCCCGGTATAACCTTTTTGTATACTATACTGTAAATACAAGTTTTCATTCCCTTTTGTTTTTAAACTGAAGTCTCTGACCCTATTCTTCAATTGCTACACGTCTGCCCGCGAGCCTATCGCCGCCATACCAGCGGCAGCCAGCTCCATCCCAACTCGCCCATGCCGTCTCGGACGGTGCCTTTAGGACGCCGAGCGGGGAGCTGGTATCCGGAAGAAGAACCTTCGGACCACGGTCACAACTTTACTCCCCCATTCCTGCAGAGGCAGCGCCTGACTGAAGAAGAAGTTAGAGCAACAGAAGAAATTGCAAGCCTCAGAATACATGTCGAGCGACGCATTCAACGAATTAAGGCCTTCCACATTTTTGATAGGCCTATTACACTGTCTATTGCACCAATCATCAGTGAAATTTGAGCATTGTGTGCA
>JABSTT010000604.1:0-15008 GCA_013339685.2 Hyalomma asiaticum | reverse complement strand
TTAACGTGAAGACCTGAAGACCGAGGCCTAGAGATTAAAAAAATAATAAAATAAGACTTAGGCCAGCACGTCGATATCAATTTGTTTTATCGTTTAAATAAAGCTTTTGAGAAAATTAATCGTAATTCACGTTAAAGTTGTAAAGTGGTTATAAAATGTGCGTGCAAAAATCATTAGCCAGCACCCGCGGTGTGCGATGTTGGAGAACCGCACCTATGTGGTGAAGCAGCAGCAGCTGCTGGGGGCTATGCAGCCTAGTCAAGGCGGGCCACGTTCTGGTCTGACTAACTGGACCAGTTTTCCTGGTCGGAGGCACCCAGACTTTTCGCTGCCGAGAAAGTCTTCGATGCTCTGCCACATAAAGCGCGGTGAACGTAGCCATACAAGGGCCTCTGCGGCTGGGAGCTTGGAGACGCAGGAAGTGGTTGATAGTGCTGATCACCGAGCGCATGGTCCGGAAGCACAGCCACAGGGAGGGCATTAATGGTGTTGCAGTTGTCGACTTCGAGAAAATCTACGCCACGGACCATGCAGCTGGTTTGGTCAACGAATGGCGGCAGTCCGTAAGGCACAACGGACGGAAGCCATTGGTGTCCTTCGAGCATCCGGAAATTGAGGAGCTCACAAGAGGTTGGCGGCTGGTGGAAGTCGCACCTGGCGAAGCTCTGCACCTGGCGCGGCAACGGGATTTCTGGAGGTTCATGGCGTGTACCATCCCGTGAGATTTGCACTGACGACGACCTTTCTATGTGCCGGGGCAGTCTATGGTGACTCTGGACGGGAGAGTGGACATTGGGGGTCAGCGCAATCGCTCGAGCTTCTAACTGGTCACGACGGCGCTTCGAGAACTCTTGCCTCTCACGCTTCCCTACGGCGGCCCTGATAACGTGGGCAGGACTAGCCACGAGGCCATGGTGAGACGATGAGAGTCTTGTGGTCATACCGATGCCGACTCCGACTTGCACTGGCCGTGTACGCCACCGGTCGGTCGGGGAGTTCTTCCTTTGCGACTAGAAAGGATGTTGCTACTACAAAATGGCGACGAAATGAGCGTGCCTGCATGCGCGATTGCGCGTGGCCAGCAATTCTTTTTTATCTTTCTCACAGCGTGCTTGTCTCGGAAAATTCCTTCATTATTCGTGTGATTGCTGTCCTTTATAATGTTTCGAACCCTCGTGACAGTAATTTTCTTTCCTTCTCAGGATTAAAATAGTTCAAATTCTCCTGACGAGAGTATAAAAATGAACAGAGGAATGCCCCACGGCCTCTGAACAAAAAGTTGTAGTGTACTTGAGCTGCAAGAGTGGAAGGCTATAGAGCTATTGGACAGAGGAGTAGCCGGGGGGGGGGGGGGGTGTGCTTCGGAAGGGAACCACCCATCAAAATATTCTGAGTGCTGCACCACAATTTTTATACACCACGTCGTATAACACCACGCGAAACACATCGTATTACACCCGCGATAGATACAGTGTATAACACCACAGTGCCCTGGATCCCGTTTGCACCGCTTTCACATAGAATATTGATTAAATTAGCATATTTTCTATAGAATGCTGGAATTCATTTGTTTACTCGTAACACAAATATCTTTTCATGTACGTTGAAACCGAAGTCCGCCCTGTCATGTGTGTCGGTGTTAATTCGTAGTTTATTGTTCTAGCAACGAAGCTGTAGTGAAATAGTAAAAACATCTGTTTCCCGCTATACGATCATTGCCTATCAACCGCGGACGCCACAGTTTTAAAATGTTCCCGTTCACTTTGCGAAAATGCAACCGCCTTAATATTGTTTACTGCCATCTTGACCGTCTTGGACAATTATTGTGAGATCAGATAATTAATAATAAATAATTTATAAGGCTGCCTTGATCGAACGCTAAATGTTCTACGGAGTATTTGTAGAGCGCGTTATATGTCTGGATTATGTACCTCTTGAATAATCGATCCAGTTAGTTTAATTTTTCCGATATAGAAAGCGCAGGAGATATGAAGGAAGTACAACGGGACTATGCGCTTGCACGCCGTGACATTAGCGCTCTCAAACTTGCTACTATAGAAGGATCGTTGGTGCTAGCAGACAGATAGTCATAGACAGATCACACGAGAAATTTAAAAGATGTGGATGCGGCTTTCGCCCTGTGGTCTTCGCGCATGGATCGATCTGTCGTAGCATGTTCTACAGCGCTAATGTGAAGGCGCAAGTGCCTTGTCACGTGGTACTTACTCAGAATCAGCACCTATTACCACGAAATTGCAAGATCCGGACAGAAATAAGAAGCTCTACAATATCTCCATTGAAGATTTTGAGTTTAAAGGAACGGTTTGGCAGGTGATTCACTCATTAATATTAAATAATTATCTGAGCTCATTGATCAATGAAGCTGTGATGGTTATGACGGCTGTCAGCAGTACTTAGATGACTGTGACGTCGCAATCGCGCATATGGACTTTTCATGCAACCATACAACCCCAATATGCAACCATGGGAGGAGCATGGAAAGCAAGAGTCGGGGGCATCTCTTGACTGCTGTCAGGCTGTGAAAGCGGTTCTTGTAAAAGGGCAATATTGATAGTTTTGTGTTGTTTTGAACTGGAAATGTGGCGCAACGCATGACGGGGGATCAGCCATGAATCGCGCGCAGGGAAAAAGGGAGAAGGAAAAAAGAAAAGAGGTGAAATGGAAAGCTAACGTATGATTTTGTAAGGAAATGAAGAGAGATTGGCGATTTTCAGATTTTGTTGTGAGTGTAGAGATGCAAAAAGAGCGAAATTGTGTTTATATAAGCCGTAGGGAATAGCAAAACATATGTCAATAATTAAAGAAGAATTGTGGCAGTCTGTCTAAAGATGAGAACGAAAGGGAAGGGGTCAAGGGCTCGTTCTTTATTTGTTAGAAACAACTTAATGAGCAAACAGACAGTGAAGCCTAGGAAAACATAGGGGAAGTTACTTTGTGGTATTGTAATTGTGGAGAAAGTAGAAAGGAATTAAACTGGACGAAAAGACAAACCTGCCCTCGGTGGGACCCGAACCCACGACCTTCGGATGTCGCGTCCGATGCTCTACCAACTGAGCTACAAGGGCGGTCTTCCCCCGTCCACTTTATTGTGTATTTATGTTTATGGTTGTGTCCTTTGGCAGAAGTGGTGCCGATAATTCTGGAAAGAGTGCATCGTCACTCATTGAATCACTGCTGGACGACAGAGTTCAGGGCGACCTGTCAGCTATCTGATGGTTGATTTCAGTCGTGGTGTTGGTGATTCCGTTCTCTGCGCTGACTTCAAGCTCAGTGCTGGCTTCATTATCAGGACATATTTCCATTTCAGCGGTGACTGTACTCTCTGAGTGAATGCTTTCCGTGTCAGACAGTGACTGCTCGAATGAGACCTCGCTTTTGGGCTGCGAATGATCGCTCGCATCCGACATCATTTCCACGACATCAGGTGAGGCACTGGTAAAGTGATCCAAGAATTCAGCGCAGCCGTTATCCACAAGTAGCTCGGCCACATCCTGACGCTGCAGCTTAGTGGGAGTTTCGGGAAAGTTAAGAAAAGGATCTACCTCGTAGATACCTCCGTCCGAAAGGCCGTAAAAGATGGCCCCTTCGGCCCTGACTTCAAGCGCGACCGGTCCCTGGCAGCGTCAGCACTTGATAGAGCCTCGCACCTAGCCGCCAGTTGCCTATGTGTGGGGCTACCGTCCTCCTCTTCTCCGTTTCACCACCAACCATGGCGCGTTACAATATAAAAGGTGCGCGCGTTGTACATCAGGCCGCACGCTTGGCAGTGCGACGTGGGAGGGCCGCACCAGTCGTGTGAGCAACCAGCAACAGCCGCGGAGTGCGAAGGCTGTCAAGGCGCGCCGAGGTATTCACTGAGAAAGTAAACCACTTGCTCCGCTTGTCACCATCCACACTCTTCGCTGTTGAGATCCGGGCAACGCGAAGCTCACAGGAGGCTGCTGGCTGGTGGAAATCGCGGCGGGCGGAGCTCTGCACACGGCGTCTTGTTAGCTGATCATCGGCTGTCGCCTTGGCTCGGTTGCAAGATGGCTTGGAATCGAAAAGCACGCCTTTTCTTACTTTGATCTGCTGGCCGTGTGCTGCCATGGGCCGTTCTTGTCGACGAGTAAGCCACCACTTAGCCTCTGGCTGGTCCTCTGGCTGGTGACCATGACGCTTTGAACACCTTCGGCTCCCGTGCTTCCCTGCGGCGGCGCCGGCAACGCTGACGAGGCTTGCCACCGGGCCTTGGAGGGACGGTGCGGATCTTCCGGTCATTGCGATGCTGTTGACTCCCACTTGCAATGAGAGCGTTGGATGCCAGTCGCTCGAAAGGCCTTCTTGTGCCGCTGGAACGGTCGCCGCTTCTAGCAAAATGGCGACTGAACAGTGAGTGCGCATGCATGCACGAGGGCACGCAGCCTGCAATTCCTCTTCGTCGTTTTCTCAGCCTGCTTGACTTGAAAAGCAAAGACGACGAAGGACCACAATAAATGAATGATTGAGAGAGAGAGAGAATTAAGGAAGGGAAGGCAGGGATGTTAACCAGTCATGAGTCCGGTTTGCTACCCTACACTGGGGGATGGGAAAAGGAGAATAAAAGTAAAGAGAAGGAGAGAGGGGGAATGCCTACAGGGCAGTCCTATAAAATATCATAGGCGCTCGGCTAGGCCAGATGTTTTTAGAAAGGCCAAAAGCGCTTTCATTGCTTTCCGAGCCGTTGGTCGGTGAGGACGCTGCAGGGGAGCTCTCTCTGGAAATTTCGGCCACCTGGGGTTCTTGAGCGTGCACTGAAATCGAACAGTGCACGGGCCTCAACATTTCGCCTTCATTGAAATGTAGCCGGCGCCGCTGCCTCAGTGAATTATTGCTCGATTATTTGCGTGCATGGTTCCTTTGTAACGTTTGGAATTTGGTGAGTGTAATTATGTTTCGGTATAAAATATATGCCGGGATTTTATCTCGACAGGACATCAAAATAAAGAATAAAATGCGGGAGCGTTATATGAATAAGACCATGTATTAAAGCTAACGGGACCCTGCACATAGAGCATCATCATTACCTGGTGAGCTGTAAGGCAATTTCCGTAAGGCAATGTCCGTGTAAGGCAATGTTTCGCCTCCAATGCGAGGGCACGTTATACAGTAGTCCTCTCGCGACACCTAATAAAAACTATACAAGAGCGTGTGCGGGAACCGCCAAGCGATAGCATGCCACTGTTGGTGCTGTTGCTGCTAGCCTGCTACTGATGATTGTGTTTTACGTTTACATACATCTTGTAATAAGGTTTGCTTTAGTAAAACTCGATTATTTTGTTTCGTTCTGTCTTTATCGCTACCTATAAGGTGCCGGAGTCAGCACTTTACTCGGTCATTTGTTGCCCGACCCGAGTAACACACCAATAGTTCGAAAATGCCTTTTTTTTTTCGAAGCAAGCGAGTAACCTTGTTATTCGGTCATGCTGCAGACATGAGAAGTCGAGAGGGTGAGTCTCGCTTGACGTTAAACTGTGTGATGTTAGTGAGAGGTTAAACTGCCATCTCTACGATCTATAGGCGCAGAGCCTAGAAAGGAAAACTCGAGTCCAGCACGTCGATTCGAAATTTTTTATCGCTTGAAGAAAACCTTCGAAAAAATAAACATATCGAAATAATCAATGATGCAGCAAGGAAGATATTGCAACGTGCCATGGTCGGGGGTGAAACAAGAGGGCACGTTATACAGTAGTCCTCTCGCGACACCTAATAAAAAACTATACAAGAGCGTGTGCGGGAACCGCCGCGCGATAGAATGCGCTATGGCGCCAAGTCTTCGGTCTAACTTGAACAAGCAGGACGATTTCAGAACCTTTCTGCTGCAGTAGTCAACCAGAAATACCCGGCACATTCCTGCACTCAGCAGTTCCTCAACACGAACTCTGGTTCCACTTTCAAGTGGCAAATCACGATACACGAGGTATGCACCCTTTTTTGTTTCCCGCACAAAATCTTTTCACGTGATTCAATGATGGTGCTCACTTCTGACAGTTTTTCCAGCGCTGAAGCTGGTAGTCCATAACAGTGGTGAGGTGACACAATAAATGTAACTGTAATGTTTATGGTTGTGTCCTTTGGCAGAAGTGGTGCCGATAATTCTGGAAAGAGTGCATCGTCACTCATTGAATCACTGCTGGACGACAGAGTTCAGGGCGACCTGTCAGCTATCTGATGGTTGATTTCAGTCGTGGTGTTGGTGATTCCGTTCTCTGCGCTGACTTCAAGCTCAGTGCTGGCTTCATTATCAGGACATATTTCCATTTCAGCGGTGACTGTACTCTCTGAGTGAATGCTTTCCGTGTCAGACAGTGACTGCTCGAATGAGACCTCGCTTTTGGGCTGCGAATGATCGCTCGCATCCGACATCATTTCCACGACATCAGGTGAGGCACTGGTAAAGTGATCCAAGAATTCAGCGCAGCCGTTATCCACAAGTAGCTCGGCCACATCCTGACGCTGCAGCTTAGTGGGAGTTTCGGGAAAGTTAAGAAAAGGATCTACCTCGTAGATACCTCCGTCCGAAAGGCCGTAAAAGATGGCCCCTTCGGCCCTGACTTCAAGCGCGACCGGTCCCTGGCAGCGTCAGCACTTGATAGAGCCTCGCACCTAGCCGCCAGTTGCCTATGTGTGGGGCTACCGTCCTCCTCTTCTCCGTTTCACCACCAACCATGGCGCGTTACAATATAAAAGGTGCGCGCGTTGTACATCAGGCCGCACGCTTGGCAGTGCGACGTGGGAGGGCCGCACCAGTCGTGTGAGCAACCAGCAACAGCCGCGGAGTGCGAAGGCTGTCAAGGCGCGCCGAGGTATTCACTGAGAAAGTAAACCACTTGCTCCGCTTGTCACCATCCACACTCTTCGCTGTTGAGATCCGGGCAACGCGAAGCTCACAGGAGGCTGCTGGCTGGTGGAAATCGCGGCGGGCGGAGCTCTGCACACGGCGTCTTGTTAGCTGATCATCGGCTGTCGCCTTGGCTCGGTTGCAAGATGGCTTGGAATCGAAAAGCACGCCTTTTCTTACTTTGATCTGCTGGCCGTGTGCTGCCATGGGCCGTTCTTGTCGACGAGTAAGCCACCACTTAGCCTCTGGCTGGTCCTCTGGCTGGTGACCATGACGCTTTGAACACCTTCGGCTCCCGTGCTTCCCTGCGGCGGCGCCGGCAACGCTGACGAGGCTTGCCACCGGGCCTTGGAGGGACGGTGCGGATCTTCCGGTCATTGCGATGCTGTTGACTCCCACTTGCAATGAGAGCGTTGGATGCCAGTCGCTCGAAAGGCCTTCTTGTGCCGCTGGAACGGTCGCCGCTTCTAGCAAAATGGCGACTGAACAGTGAGTGCGCATGCATGCACGAGGGCACGCAGCCTGCAATTCCTCTTCGTCGTTTTCTCAGCCTGCTTGACTTGAAAAGCAAAGACGACGAAGGACCACAATAAATGAATGATTGAGAGAGAGAGAGAATTAAGGAAGGGAAGGCAGGGATGTTAACCAGTCATGAGTCCGGTTTGCTACCCTACACTGGGGGATGGGAAAAGGAGAATAAAAGTAAAGAGAAGGAGAGAGGGGGAATGCCTACAGGGCAGTCCTATAAAATATCATAGGCGCTCGGCTAGGCCAGATGTTTTTAGAAAGGCCAAAAGCGCTTTCATTGCTTTCCGAGCCGTTGGTCGGTGAGGACGCTGCAGGGGAGCTCTCTCTGGAAATTTCGGCCACCTGGGGTTCTTGAGCGTGCACTGAAATCGAACAGTGCACGGGCCTCAACATTTCGCCTTCATTGAAATGTAGCCGGCGCCGCTGCCTCAGTGAATTATTGCTCGATTATTTGCGTGCATGGTTCCTTTGTAACGTTTGGAATTTGGTGAGTGTAATTATGTTTCGGTATAAAATATATGCCGGGATTTTATCTCGACAGGACATCAAAATAAAGAATAAAATGCGGGAGCGTTATATGAATAAGACCATGTATTAAAGCTAACGGGACCCTGCACATAGAGCATCATCATTACCTGGTGAGCTGTAAGGCAATTTCCGTAAGGCAATGTCCGTGTAAGGCAATGTTTCGCCTCCAATGCGAGGGCACGTTATACAGTAGTCCTCTCGCGACACCTAATAAAAACTATACAAGAGCGTGTGCGGGAACCGCCAAGTGATAGCATGCCACTGTTGGTGCTGTTGCTGCTAGCCTGCTACTGATGATTGTGTTTTACGTTTACATACATCTTGTAATAAGGTTTGCTTTAGTAAAACTCGATTATTTTGTTTCGTTCTGTCTTATCGCTACCTATAAGGTGCCGGAGTCAGCACTTTACTCGGTCATTTGTTGCCCGACCCGAGTAACACACCAATAGTTCGAAAATGCCTTTTTTTTTTCGAAGCAAGCGAGTAACCTTGTTATTCGGTCATGCTGCAGACATGAGAAGTCGAGAGGGTGAGTCTCGCTTGACGTTAAACTGTGTGATGTTAGTGAAAGGTTAAACTGCCATCTCTACGATCTATAGGCGCAGAGCCTAGAAAGGAAAACTCGAGTCCAGCACGTCGATTCGAAATTTTTTATCGCTTGAAGAAAACCTTCGAAAAAATAAACATATCGAAATAATCAATGATGCAGCAAGGAAGATATTGCAACGTGCCATGGTCGGGGGTGAAACAAGAGGGCACGTTATACAGTAGTCCTCTCGCGACACCTAATAAAAAACTATACAAGAGCGTGTGCGGGAACCGCCGCGCGATAGAATGCGCTATGGCGCCAAGTCTTCGGTCTAACTTGAACAAGCAGGACGATTTCAGAACCTTTCTGCTGCAGTAGTCAACCAGAAATACCCGGCACATTCCTGCACTCAGCAGTTCCTCAACACGAACTCTGGTTCCACTTTCAAGTGGCAAATCACGATACACGAGGTATGCACCCTTTTTTGTTTCCCGCACAAAATCTTTTCACGTGATTCAATGATGGTGCTCACTTCTGACAGTTTTTCCAGCGCTGAAGCTGGTAGTCCATAACAGTGGTGAGGTGACACAATAAATGTAACTGTAATGTTTATGGTTGTGTCCTTTGGCAGAAGTGGTGCCGATAATTCTGGAAAGAGTGCATCGTCACTCATTGAATCACTGCTGGACGACAGAGTTCAGGGCGACCTGTCAGCTATCTGATGGTTGATTTCAGTCGTGGTGTTGGTGATTCCGTTCTCTGCGCTGACTTCAAGCTCAGTGCTGGCTTCATTATCAGGACATATTTCCATTTCAGCGGTGACTGTACTCTCTGAGTGAATGCTTTCCGTGTCAGACAGTGACTGCTCGAATGAGACCTCGCTTTTGGGCTGCGAATGATCGCTCGCATCCGACATCATTTCCACGACATCAGGTGAGGCACTGGTAAAGTGATCCAAGAATTCAGCGCAGCCGTTATCCACAAGTAGCTCGGCCACATCCTGACGCTGCAGCTTAGTGGGAGTTTCGGGAAAGTTAAGAAAAGGATCTACCTCGTAGATACCTCCGTCCGAAAGGCCGTAAAAGATGGCCCCTTCGGCCCTGACTTCAAGCGCGACCGGTCCCTGGCAGCGTCAGCACTTGATAGAGCCTCGCACCTAGCCGCCAGTTGCCTATGTGTGGGGCTACCGTCCTCCTCTTCTCCGTTTCACCACCAACCATGGCGCGTTACAATATAAAAGGTGCGCGCGTTGTACATCAGGCCGCACGCTTGGCAGTGCGACGTGGGAGGGCCGCACCAGTCGTGTGAGCAACCAGCAACAGCCGCGGAGTGCGAAGGCTGTCAAGGCGCGCCGAGGTATTCACTGAGAAAGTAAACCACTTGCTCCGCTTGTCACCATCCACACTCTTCGCTGTTGAGATCCGGGCAACGCGAAGCTCACAGGAGGCTGCTGGCTGGTGGAAATCGCGGCGGGCGGAGCTCTGCACACGGCGTCTTGTTAGCTGATCATCGGCTGTCGCCTTGGCTCGGTTGCAAGATGGCTTGGAATCGAAAAGCACGCCTTTTCTTACTTTGATCTGCTGGCCGTGTGCTGCCATGGGCCGTTCTTGTCGACGAGTAAGCCACCACTTAGCCTCTGGCTGGTCCTCTGGCTGGTGACCATGACGCTTTGAACACCTTCGGCTCCCGTGCTTCCCTGCGGCGGCGCCGGCAACGCTGACGAGGCTTGCCACCGGGCCTTGGAGGGACGGTGAAATAAACATATCGAAATAATCAATGATGCAGCAAGGAAGATATTGCAACGTGCCATGGTCGGGGGTGAAACAAGAGGGCACGTTATACAGTAGTCCTCTCGCGACACCTAATAAAAAACTATACAAGAGCGTGTGCGGGAACCGCCGCGCGATAGAATGCGCTATGGCGCCAAGTCTTCGGTCTAACTTGAACAAGCAGGACGATTTCAGAACCTTTCTGCTGCAGTAGTCAACCAGAAATACCCGGCACATTCCTGCACTCAGCAGTTCCTCAACACGAACTCTGGTTCCACTTTCAAGTGGCAAATCACGATACACGAGGTATGCACCCTTTTTTGTTTCCCGCACAAAATCTTTTCACGTGATTCAATGATGGTGCTCACTTCTGACAGTTTTTCCAGCGCTGAAGCTGGTAGTCCATAACAGTGGTGAGGTGACACAATAAATGTAACTGTAATGTTTATGGTTGTGTCCTTTGGCAGAAGTGGTGCCGATAATTCTGGAAAGAGTGCATCGTCACTCATTGAATCACTGCTGGACGACAGAGTTCAGGGCGACCTGTCAGCTATCTGATGGTTGATTTCAGTCGTGGTGTTGGTGATTCCGTTCTCTGCGCTGACTTCAAGCTCAGTGCTGGCTTCATTATCAGGACATATTTCCATTTCAGCGGTGACTGTACTCTCTGAGTGAATGCTTTCCGTGTCAGACAGTGACTGCTCGAATGAGACCTCGCTTTTGGGCTGCGAATGATCGCTCGCATCCGACATCATTTCCACGACATCAGGTGAGGCACTGGTAAAGTGATCCAAGAATTCAGCGCAGCCGTTATCCACAAGTAGCTCGGCCACATCCTGACGCTGCAGCTTAGTGGGAGTTTCGGGAAAGTTAAGAAAAGGATCTACCTCGTAGATACCTCCGTCCGAAAGGCCGTAAAAGATGGCCCCTTCGGCCCTGACTTCAAGCGCGACCGGTCCCTGGCAGCGTCAGCACTTGATAGAGCCTCGCACCTAGCCGCCAGTTGCCTATGTGTGGGGCTACCGTCCTCCTCTTCTCCGTTTCACCACCAACCATGGCGCGTTACAATATAAAAGGTGCGCGCGTTGTACATCAGGCCGCACGCTTGGCAGTGCGACGTGGGAGGGCCGCACCAGTCGTGTGAGCAACCAGCAACAGCCGCGGAGTGCGAAGGCTGTCAAGGCGCGCCGAGGTATTCACTGAGAAAGTAAACCACTTGCTCCGCTTGTCACCATCCACACTCTTCGCTGTTGAGATCCGGGCAACGCGAAGCTCACAGGAGGCTGCTGGCTGGTGGAAATCGCGGCGGGCGGAGCTCTGCACACGGCGTCTTGTTAGCTGATCATCGGCTGTCGCCTTGGCTCGGTTGCAAGATGGCTTGGAATCGAAAAGCACGCCTTTTCTTACTTTGATCTGCTGGCCGTGTGCTGCCATGGGCCGTTCTTGTCGACGAGTAAGCCACCACTTAGCCTCTGGCTGGTCCTCTGGCTGGTGACCATGACGCTTTGAACACCTTCGGCTCCCGTGCTTCCCTGCGGCGGCGCCGGCAACGCTGACGAGGCTTGCCACCGGGCCTTGGAGGGACGGTGCGGATCTTCCGGTCATTGCGATGCTGTTGACTCCCACTTGCAATGAGAGCGTTGGATGCCAGTCGCTCGAAAGGCCTTCTTGTGCCGCTGGAACGGTCGCCGCTTCTAGCAAAATGGCGACTGAACAGTGAGTGCGCATGCATGCACGAGGGCACGCAGCCTGCAATTCCTCTTCGTCGTTTTCTCAGCCTGCTTGACTTGAAAAGCAAAGACGACGAAGGACCACAATAAATGAATGATTGAGAGAGAGAGAGAATTAAGGAAGGGAAGGCAGGGATGTTAACCAGTCATGAGTCCGGTTTGCTACCCTACACTGGGGGATGGGAAAAGGAGAATAAAAGTAAAGAGAAGGAGAGAGGGGGAATGCCTACAGGGCAGTCCTATAAAATATCATAGGCGCTCGGCTAGGCCAGATGTTTTTAGAAAGGCCAAAAGCGCTTTCATTGCTTTCCGAGCCGTTGGTCGGTGAGGACGCTGCAGGGGAGCTCTCTCTGGAAATTTCGGCCACCTGGGGTTCTTGAGCGTGCACTGAAATCGAACAGTGCACGGGCCTCAACATTTCGCCTTCATTGAAATGTAGCCGGCGCCGCTGCCTCAGTGAATTATTGCTCGATTATTTGCGTGCATGGTTCCTTTGTAACGTTTGGAATTTGGTGAGTGTAATTATGTTTCGGTATAAAATATATGCCGGGATTTTATCTCGACAGGACATCAAAATAAAGAATAAAATGCGGGAGCGTTATATGAATAAGACCATGTATTAAAGCTAACGGGACCCTGCACATAGAGCATCATCATTACCTGGTGAGCTGTAAGGCAATTTCCGTAAGGCAATGTCCGTGTAAGGCAATGTTTCGCCTCCAATGCGAGGGCACGTTATACAGTAGTCCTCTCGCGACACCTAATAAAAACTATACAAGAGCGTGTGCGGGAACCGCCAAGCGATAGCATGCCACTGTTGGTGCTGTTGCTGCTAGCCTGCTACTGATGATTGTGTTTTACGTTTACATACATCTTGTAATAAGGTTTGCTTTAGTAAAACTCGATTATTTTGTTTCGTTCTGTCTTATCGCTACCTATAAGGTGCCGGAGTCAGCACTTTACTCGGTCATTTGTTGCCCGACCCGAGTAACACACCAATAGTTCGAAAATGCCTTTTTTTTTCGAAGCAAGCGAGTAACCTTGTTATTCGGTCATGCTGCAGACATGAGAAGTCGAGAGGGTGAGTCTCGCTTGACGTTAAACTGTGTGATGTTAGTGAGAGGTTAAACTGCCATCTCTACGATCTATAGGCGCAGAGCCTAGAAAGGAAAACTCGAGTCCAGCACGTCGATTCGAAATTTTTTATCGCTTGAAGAAAACCTTCGAAAAAATAAACATATCGAAATAATCAATGATGCAGCAAGGAAGATATTGCAACGTGCCATGGTCGGGGGTGAAACAAGAGGGCACGTTATACAGTAGTCCTCTCGCGACACCTAATAAAAAACTATACAAGAGCGTGTGCGGGAACCGCCGCGCGATAGAATGCGCTATGGCGCCAAGTCTTCGGTCTAACTTGAACAAGCAGGACGATTTCAGAACCTTTCTGCTGCAGTAGTCAACCAGAAATACCCGGCACATTCCTGCACTCAGCAGTTCCTCAACACGAACTCTGGTTCCACTTTCAAGTGGCAAATCACGATACACAAGGTATGCACCCTTTTTTGTTTCCCGCACAAAATCTTTTCACGTGATTCAATGATGGTGCTCACTTCTGACAGTTTTTCCAGCGCTGAAGCTGGTAGTCCATAACAGTGGTGAGGTGACACAATAAATGTAACTGTAATGTTTATGGTTGTGTCCTTTGGCAGAAGTGGTGCCGATAATTCTGGAAAGAGTGCATCGTCACTCATTGAATCACTGCTGGACGACAGAGTTCAGGGCGACCTGTCAGCTATCTGATGGTTGATTTCAGTCGTGGTGTTGGTGATTCCGTTCTCTGCGCTGACTTCAAGCTCAGTGCTGGCTTCATTATCAGGACATATTTCCATTTCAGCGGTGACTGTACTCTCTGAGTGAATGCTTTCCGTGTCAGACAGTGACTGCTCGAATGAGACCTCGCTTTTGGGCTGCGAATGATCGCTCGCATCCGACATCATTTCCACGACATCAGGTGAGGCACTGGTAAAGTGATCCAAGAATTCAGCGCAGCCGTTATCCACAAGTAGCTCGGCCACATCCTGACGCTGCAGCTTAGTGGGAGTTTCGGGAAAGTTAAGAAAAGGATCTACCTCGTAGATACCTCCGTCCGAAAGGCCGTAAAAGATGGCCCCTTCGGCCCTGACTTCAAGCGCGACCGGTCCCTGGCAGCGTCAGCACTTGATAGAGCCTCGCACCTAGCCGCCAGTTGCCTATGTGTGGGGCTACCGTCCTCCTCTTCTCCGTTTCACCACCAACCATGGCGCGTTACAATATAAAAGGTGCGCGCGTTGTACATCAGGCCGCACGCTTGGCAGTGCGACGTGGGAGGGCCGCACCAGTCGTGTGAGCAACCAGCAACAGCCGCGGAGTGCGAAGGCTGTCAAGGCGCGCCGAGGTATTCACTGAGAAAGTAAACCACTTGCTCCGCTTGTCACCATCCACACTCTTCGCTGTTGAGATCCGGGCAACGCGAAGCTCACAGGAGGCTGCTGGCTGGTGGAAATCGCGGCGGGCGGAGCTCTGCACACGGCGTCTTGTTAGCTGATCATCGGCTGTCGCCTTGGCTCGGTTGCAAGATGGCTTGGAATCGAAAAGCACGCCTTTTCTTACTTTGATCTGCTGGCCGTGTGCTGCCATGGGCCGTTCTTGTCGACGAGTAAGCCACCACTTAGCCTCTGGCTGGTCCTCTGGCTGGTGACCATGACGCTTTGAACACCTTCGGCTCCCGTGCTTCCCTGCGGCGGCGCCGGCAACGCTGACGAGGCTTGCCACCGGGCCTTGGAGGGACGGTGCGGATCTTCCGGTCATTGCGATGCTGTTGACTCCCACTTGCAATGAGAGCGTTGGATGCCAGTCGCTCGAAAGGCCTTCTTGTGCCGCTGGAACGGTCGCCGCTTCTAGCAAAATGGCGACTGAACAGTGAGTGCGCATGCATGCACGAGGGCACGCAGCCTGCAATTCCTCTTCGTCGTTTTCTCAGCCTGCTTGACTTGAAAAGCAAA
>JABSTT010000603.1:0-11220 GCA_013339685.2 Hyalomma asiaticum | reverse complement strand
GCAGTAGAGTTACCGAGTTTGCGGACCGCCAGGATAGGGCCTTGCGACCATTCAAGTTCCGATTTGATGCGTTGCGGGGTTTCATCCGGATTGATGGTGATGACACCCTGACAAATTTCCCCAGACGCCTTGGCATGGCCTCGAAAAGGGAGTTGCTGGTCTCCCACCAGCAACTGCATATCCCCAAGTAGGCGCTCCGCCATAGATGATGAGGTGACACTGCACACAAGAACATTTTGGTCCCACACTGGCCACACCTGGAGAGTGCCGGACGAGGGTCCTTCCAGGTATGTACGTATCGCGTCGCCTGCACGATCGCACGGGAGGACGGATTTGAGCTCGAAAGGAGCGCGAGGTTTCAGCACAACGATGTAGTCTTCACGGGAAAGACGAGGCGTATGGCGGGGTCGCCACTTGAGTTGATGCTTCGGCGAAGAAGAACCTTCAGTGCCCGGCGCGAGGACGAGCCGGAAGCAGCCGCCTTTTGCCGGGTGCCGGCGCGCGGCTTGGATTGCTTTCGCTCCCAGAGTTTCACCATGTCGGCTAAGTACTCGTTCTCCGAGGGCATAGCTTGGTTCGAGGAGGTGGTCTCCATCGTCACAACTTGAAGTGAGGTCGGGTCGTAGCCCGCAACCGTGGTGGCGGCCGCCATCGCGCCGGGAGAACCCGGGCGTTGCGGAGCTAGGCCTACCGCGACGAGTTATGGCGCGGCGTTGCGTCGGTGTGGAGATCAAACTCGCAAAAGTTGCCGAAAAGTGGGCGCACCTGGACGCGGGTGGTATCCGGTTGAAGCAGACAACTTGCCAGTGGCGATGAGTCCTGGATTTTTCACCACTGACGTGAAGGACCGCAATAATCGGTGATTATTGACGGAGCCGGTGCGGAGAGCGTCCGTCGCCTTCGAGCGCTCAGCGCGTTCTCCTGGTGAAGGTGCTGGGCGTCTACTTCACGGGTGACGACCTCACGGAGGCAACGTGCACTGTAAACGCAAATAAGTCGAAAAGGGCATATTAAGCGACGCGGCCTCCCTTGAAACTCCCGGCCTGAAGACCGTACTCCCTTTCAGTGGAACATACATAGAGTGAAAATGTTCGCCATCCTCCATTGAACTCCCATGTAAAACGTGGGAGTGAAAAGGGCAAAAAGTTTTGATTTAACCTCCTTTGCACCAGGGAGTTTGCAGCTAAAAGGCTCCCTTTAGTGTTAAGGGAGCATTGTTGTACTCCCTTGCTGTATACATATACATATTTAAAGACACGACAGGAAACAGAACTACCTTCACACGTAGGGCAGCATGTGTTCGCGTGTGTGTGCGTGTGTGATGGCGGCGTTTATTTCGTACCGGCATGTGTGCGTGAAAATGAGAAAACAAGGAACATCTTAATTCGCAAGATTTCCTTTTCTTTTCCCGTTTTTTTTTCTTTCACATTTTGTTTTTTGCTCTTTAATCGTGCACACTTCCAGGGTGCTTGTGAAATTCAACAGGCTCGTGAATGGCTGAGTCCAGCTCGTTGACAGCGATCTATCCGCTGTCGTACTGCAGGATCTCCACCGATAACAATTTTTGGACGCGGTGCCTTACGTCTTGCCTCAGAATGGCCGGAAGTATTTGCTTGTTTGTCCCCGGTCGAGAGCAAAGCGCGTCAGAGAAGCGTCGTTGCTGTTTGCTGCGCCAGCTGGCTGTGGTGACGCCCGCGCTGCAATTCGTGGTTCTCACGCGCTCCTCTTCGTTTAGTATGTCGTGTATGTAAGTACGTGCGAGAAAACTAGCGTGACCAGTCGAGTTTGTGGTTATCCTGCCGACGCCCTTCTCTTCTTTTTTTTCTGCACTTTCACCGAACAGGAGATGAACTGCGTCAGCGCAAATATGCAGCACTGCAGTGACTGACTGCCTCGGAGCCGTCGCATCTTCGGGATATGTGCACTACAATGAAATTTGGTTCTGCGTGGTTGTATTGTGCACCAGATGTGTTATTCGCAAGTGTGACTTGCTCTCGCGGCATTCTCCGCAGTGCCACTGAGGTAACGAAACCACCTCGATAGCCATCGTCCGTCCGCCATTGTCGAGGTTTCCGGGGCCCTCCACTACGGCATACGCCATAATCATATCGTATTTTCAGCACGTAACGTGCGTCCTCGCGAGCTCAACTCGCCAGGCGGAGTACGCTTTTGAAACGTTTGAAACTGCGCCCACGCTAGTGTCCGGAACCCGACACCGCAGTCGCGCGACACCCAGGATCTTCACTCTAGCCTGCTCGATCTCATTCTGCCATCGACTCGTCCTCGACTGTCCTCTTCTTCTTCTCCCTCGTGCCTTGGCCGCGCAACCTTTCGCGCAAACTTTCTCTTCCTTTTTCGGGCCGCAGTTTCATGCGTGACGTTTCGTGCCGACGTCATCATCGTTTCTCCGCCGCTCAATCGAGAAGCACCGCTGCCGTCGCCTCCGAGCACGTTGTACATAACACCACGGTGCCACCACACTTCACAGACACCACCACGTCACTATCCTACACCACATAGGCCCCTCTTTGGGAAAGTTTTTCTGCACGAAAAACTGCTGCTCAGTTCTTGGATGAAGCCCAGCTAGTTGCCTGACCTGCATCTTGTTGCGTAGATCACTTTAGCTCCGGCGCTAAGTTTCTGTGCGCTGTTGGCATTCTTATGCGCTGTTTGTGACAAACGCCTTGCAAGCACATATCGTTTGTCGAGATGTAAAAGGAGCGAGCGCCGCATGTGGTTCTCGCTGTCAAACATCGCGATCCCATCGGCTGCAAGCTTATTTGCATAAAAAGAATTTTCGGCCATAACCGAGGCGTTCGATCATCTTTTCCCGACGTGTCGATATATGCTCATACCGTTAAAATACGATACTAGAATTATTTCCATCTTACAGAAGTGTATTTTAACCCTCAGGAAATGATTATTAAGTAGCGTGAGCACCCCGCTGTGCTACGAGCACTTACGCCTAGTTGTATGGAGAATTTTACTCAGTAGGCCCAGAATTCGAAAGCATGTTATGTGATGCAACTTCAGTTCGTGCATTCAATGTGGCGATTTCAGGCAGTGAAATATTTTCATCATCTATCAAACAATGAAAGTCGGCACGATGGTGATGAAGTTCAGCCAGTACTGAAAAATAAAACTAATGAAATAAATTCACGCAGACCTGCCCATTTACTTGTCGACATGGTTGGTCTTTGGTATGTGGGAAGCGTCCTATGAATATTTCTGAAGTGAAGTGGAGGGGGCTGACCTATAGCATGTGTGTTTCTGTAATATGAGAAGCTTAAAGCAATTCAACAAGCGTTCTTGTTTCTAAACCTCAGCAGGAACTAATTCTGAATGAGCACTTTGAAGAATAAAGTATTTTCGAAATACAAAATCAGATGGCGTTTTTCTTGTGTTTGTTCATTTTAGCATAAGAGGTTTCTCCCTTCCATGAAGTAGAGGGGTCCACATATCACTGCATTATTTAGGCCTTCTGTGTTAGATGTTGTTAGTGTAGCTAGAACAATTTCTTTTAAATACACGTGCTCAAAAAACAAATTCTGACAAAGCATGTAGTTCTGAATTTCTGTTTGAAACCTTTGTTAAGAAAATCAGTTTTATAACTCTAGTAGCTCATTCATAGCAGGTGCAAGGAGAAATGCTTCAGTTGACCCCTCCTGGACTTTACCACCTGTTTCATAGCAGATTTGAATAAACGTACTACGTACTCTATTGTTTAGTTCCAGGTGTCTCATGTTCACACTAACTTATGTCCTTTAAACTCATAGGGTTGGATTCACATTTTTGTGAAACAGATATCTAGGCATCAACAGAAAATGTGGGAAATATAGCGAGAACAAATGCTAATAAATAAATGTTTATTATAAGAGGGACACAAGAATAACACAACCAATCTAAAGGATGTGCTAAACCAGGTACAATGTCAAGAGAACAAAGTCTGCCGATACATTTCAAGCATTTATGAAAAATCAATACAATATACACGTAATGAAGCATTGCCACTTGCATAATTTTGCTAGCCACACATCCCAGTAATGCTGCACCCTTGAACGGCAGTTGGTGCTGCAAAGAGAGTGATGGGAACTATGTGTGTATGCAGTCTTGTTACACCTTTCAAAATGTGCTCCATCATCATTCACGTCCTTCTGACCAGTGCATACCTTGCTACAGAAGTTCCGAGCCACAATTTAGTGTATACCAACACCAACTTAAGCCAGCTTCACCTCACTGGCTAAGGTAGACGCATGGATCCCTCATCTTCATATACATCCACCAGAAATGGCTAAGTAAAATAAAAAAGACATAAAAATTAACCCACCGTATGAAAAGTGCTGCAAGTTCATGTGGAGCATGTATACACGAAGACAGGCTGAAACACTGTTCTGCCTGTCTGTACTGCAGCCACACATATAGTAGTGAGCTATTTTATTGGCACTGAAGTGATGAGACCATATTGAGGTCCTTAATAAGGACACTATGAGGATATAACCACTGCCCCTTAAATTAACACCATGTGTTTAGTCAAGAACACACTCAGCTGGGCAATACAGCAGAAATTGCAATCAAACAATAACTAGCATGTGAATTGAAGAGGTACCACAATTACTTTGGGGCTAAGCTTTAAGTACCTTTATCCGGCACATGAATACACAGGTGCATAAATGTCGTCACAAAAGTGCAGATGCACATACTGTTTGTTTGAGTGCCATTGAGCAGTCGAAGCAAGCCAGTAGAGCTACGTTACTTTTTGGAAGGTGCACAAGCTTCGGGTTACCTTGCTTTTGAATGTTCATCTAAGTGGGTGCATGAAAGCAACTTACACTTATTATGCAATGGCAAATAGCTAAGTGCATGAGACCACATGTATTCACTGACACTGCCTGTCTCCAGACTAGCCGTGTTCCTGACCCCCCCTCGCAAGGTTCCCTATGACCTAACACATGTGCTGTTATAATTAAATGTGGCTACCTTCATGCATCATTTCACTTATACTGTCACGGTCATGGTACATTTACGTACAATTTACCATCAGCAAATGTATAAGTTCATCAACGTGCATGAGTACAGGCATCTTTTCTCTGATGCTGAATGAAAAGGAATATAATAGCTGCTTCAACAAAGAAAATATTTGCTTACTGTTGCATAATTTCACTGCAGCTTAATGCAATACTGCTTCACTGCAGCTGTGTGTATGGGGTTGTGTGTGTCAGGCAATCATTTTTTCACAGGCAATTGTGAGGGATCCTGCGATGAGGTTAGTTGCAGAGAAAGCAGCTGTGATTGACCGATTGGTTAAAAAGTGACTGTTTTCGGTCAGTCACTTGTAGCCCAATTTCTCAGTTGTACGACTGCTGTCGTACAGCTCGTGAACCAATCATGTTCACTAGAACAGGATGTCTGTTTATCCTAGGAGAGTGTGGGGAACAGACATTAATGGCTTGTTAATGAAGGGTGGCAGCTGGCTGATAGAGTGAAAGGTCCGGCTAGTTGGTGATACAATATCGGCATGGTTACACAGCACAAATGGATGAAGACAGAAAAAGAAAAGAGGCCTCCTCTCAGTCTTCTTCCATTAGCAGTGTCCACCCAAGCTGGCTGACTACGCCTGCTGGTGTAAATGTCAGTTGATTATTTAAGTCGCTCTCAGCCACGAGTTGCAATTGATGACCTGTGCCAATTGCCAGCATGAGTGCACCTTATCTGTGGTATCACTTGATATGAGTGTAATCTTTAGTGGAACAAGAGTGTAGAGAGGCTGTCATTCGCATGAAGTGTATTCCATTGAGCATCATTTTACCATTAAACATTTCTTAACATCCATGGTAAGGATTAAACATTCCATGCATCTTAAGGAAATCATCTTGAAGGGTTCAGACGTGGCGTCTATACACGAATAAATTTTTGAAACCAAGGACATTTCAGGGAAATACCAAAGAAAAAAATTATTGTTTCATATATAGTACACATGTTGCTACGCTTGCCTTTGGTTCGCCATTTTTTCTATGTTTTGCCAAGTACATACATATTACCCACGTTTCATATAATCATCACATGAAAGGCAGGTCATGTTAGTCTAGTGCTCTTTAGCAAATGTTTCCCACTATTTATTTTGTCTTGGCCTCAGAGGTTCATCACACAAATGGAATGCAAAAGTATTCATTATTAGGTACTTGAAAACACAAGCATACAGAGTATGGCATTCATTCATGTATGTGCTTCTTTTTGCCCAACACTCAGCATGAAAAGGTATGACGCGTATCCAGTTCAGCTGCAGTTGTGACTGTATCTGTAAACATGACTGCATGTCTAAGCTTAATTCACTCATTCTATAGCGGTGTTCTAGACACGACTCTTTATGCTGCCAAGGTTTCACGAGACAACAAGAACAGACACACCGAGTGAAGCACACACTGACAACTCATTTATTTTTTTTTCAGGCAAGTTCTTACGTAGGACCACAAAAAATCTCAAGAGTCACATACCAACTAGCCCCCATTGCAGCTCTACTACCGTGCTGTACTGCTTGGACATTTGTTTGTGTTTTTTTAAATCTGCACGTATTTCACTATCAAACGAAAAATGTGGTCAATTGGAAGAGCCTGATTGTAGCAAATTGTACAGCATGTTAGTAGCATACAGCCCACATACCTAACTGTATACTTATCGATGTAATTGTCTGGGATATTTAATATAATAACATAGTGTACTTGATGGTTGACTGATTTAGAACAATTATGTACATGCAATGCCCGCACACTGTATTTGATGTTTCAGGCGAATATACTGTGCTCATTATTTGTGTATAGGCCCTAAAATCGCTGTCCTTCCTTTACATAGGTGCGTGCAAAGTGGTGCTTTGACAGATATAAACATATTTACATGGCTGGTATCACACAAGCTTCCTTTTTCTTCTCCCTTGCTATGCCGACAATTCACAATCGACTTATCGCGGTGGCAGCGCGGCTGCGAGCTCCCTGCAAGCTCCCTTACGCTTGCCTGCTTTGTGGCAGCCGGCATCACTGAGAAAAAGCTTTTCTCTAAAGGTGACTTGTGCCAATAAAGTGGGAGAAATAGCACCTACTCTACGTGACATGTAAATAAAGGAATCGTTGCGACAGCAGAAGCCCATCTGGTACTATAGCCTTATCGGTGTTCGTGTTCTCTGCTGTGGGCAGCCAGCATGAACACGCCGTCAAAAAATAGAAGTTTATAGCACATGTAGTCCACTTGTGCACTATTTTACCGAAGAGCTGAAGTGATGTTCTTGATTGATCGTATTTTTGGGCGAGTAGGACAGAGTGTTGGACTAGATGGTCTTACATCTTGAAAAGTTGAACTTCATACGTATGACACACACACACACACACACACACACACGCACGCACGCACGCACACACACACACACACATACACACACACACACACACACACACACACACAAAGAAGAGCCAGGTCGTAAATTTCGTGATCATGGCTTGGCATAGGTACATGAAGCACTAAGCTTTGCACAGGGCTGTCCACAGCTGTCTAACAGCAGCATGACGTGCAATTGTGGTGCTTATGTGGAGTGCTTGGTATGCAGAGTGCAAATGGAAGTGAAGTCCTGCACCTTCTGAGACCAATCAAATCGGGAAATGGCTAGCATCCAGTCTTACAATGAGAAAATTTACCTTCGGTTACTGCATGAGAAAATAAATAGGGCCCCTTATAACCACAGCACATTGTTTGAGGCATGCCATACAATAAAAAAAAAAGTTGAAGGCATGGCATTGTGGTACAGAGTTTCCTTCTGCATGCGTTGGTTGCAAGTTCACCCTCCTTCATATCCTTTTCTTGTTTTTTTTCTTTCCCCTTATATATATGACTTTGTCTAACGTCTGAGCGCGCAAAATTTAGAGCTTGTATGTATATACATATTTGCACACTTACAAACACATACACAAATCTACAGAAAAAGAGGGCCGGACTTCCATAAAATAAAATCCTGGCTACATTTCTGCTACATTTCTGCCAGACACCTGCAGTTGGTACAAAGTTATTGGGTGCTGAAGAGCCCTACACTGATCTCTATTACATGAGAATGCACTACGGTTCCCACCAGACTTTTGCTTTACAGTGTAGGTCAGAACACACTACATCATGAAGAAGTGTGAAGTAGTCCTGATCGCTTGAACCATAGAGGTCCAAATTACCAAATACATCAGTCGAGGTGCACAGCAGCGCCAGCAGTACTCTGGAGGGAGCACCCAACCACATGTGGTGGACTGCTTCAAGCTAAAGAAAGTTTTTGCCACTACATACTTCTCTTTGTTTTGATAATCAGTATGAAATTGCGACTCGAGGAGCTGCAATACATACTCATATCCAGTTCATCCTGTGATTGTTGAATCAGAAGTGCCACAAAAAGGAGCTGTTTTGCAATTTCATTATCCATTAGCCAGGTTCCATTACACAGTGAGCAGATGACTGCTCTACTTGCTTTGTCGAAGTCTGATTAGCATATTACAAGAATCATCCTTTGGCGAGGCCTGATGGCTAGCACATCATAATGCAGGAAAACTCCTTGGGGTGAAATTCAGTGGTTGATACCGAAAACAGAAGGAAAAGTGAAATCGTGTGTTTTGTGACAAAATTATATGTGGAGCAAATTAACATACATTTATTGCAGCTGGTTTTGTACTCCAAAAGAGGCCTCCCTCCATATCACTGTCAGCCGTCCCCCACCTCCCTCCCATTTCTTTTTTCACTGCAGAGAACAAAGAATCAAGCAAAAAAAAACTCACAATTATGTATATAGCCATTGTCATGCTCCATAGCAGACAGAATAACAGAAGTTTGTGCTGCAGCACATATATCATGAATATCAGAGCCATTATTGCAATGCCTGCAAAAATGCAAGGAACCTGGACACCAAACATTAAGCAATTACTTGTAAATACTTAGCTATCAAGTACACGTAGTGGAAATTTGTTCAACACCACTATGATGACCCATTTCTACCATGGGAAGCTAAATATTTCAAACTCATTGAAATATTCATTTCATTCAACCCTTCACAGTACAACTTTTTATTAAATAATCGTAAAATTTGCAGAGAGACAGACAACCATGACAATCCTCATGCAGTAGTCGTGTGCTACATGCACCTTATATTGAAAAACAACAGGTGCATTACAGATTTGAACACTGTGCGCCCCAAATTCTTGACACAAACTGCCAAACGGATTTAGCAACGAATTCCTATTGACCGATATACTTGTGACACAAAGCTTAGACTTACTCAATAGTAAAATTTAAGTGTGCCGGTTGAATGAATACCGGCTCCAAATGGCTCCAAACTTGTCATTTCAGCCCAGTATCATGGTAACGCTTTAGAATCTAGGTGTGACTAGAGTTCTTATGAAACAATGTGCCTTTTTTGTTTATGCCAAGCGTATCACGACCACAGTGAGTTCTCCATTTCAAATTCGACTTATTCTGCACTTACAAAGAGTAGTTACATTATGTCTCTCTGCAACACGAATATTCACACCAATCTGGTACATGTAAAGTTTTCCCTCATTTTAGGCCATCTTTCTTTGACCGAAACGCTAGATTGCTTAAGAATAATGCTCGATTCTTTTCTTCATCCAAGTGATTCCTCTTTTGTTTAGAAGGCTGTTCCATGCTTACTGAGAGCCCGCACTACGTTTGCTAGCAACTACAATGCCTGTTTCGATAGTCACAATATAATTGGACACGTACAAGTACAAACACAAAGGGCTGTGCCAAATTTAATTAGGAAAGTGTGACAAAAATGGAGTCACCTCAAGTAGACATGCATTTTACTAGGGAACCCACCATGCAGTGCAGGTAAACATGTGCTTTAATCTCATAAGTCTCTTTTTTGCTCAAGAAGTATGTTTCTGAAAATATATTTCTTCAGAGGGAGTATACTTTTCGGATGCATACTGACCACGAAATATACTTTTCAAGGACACCCTAGGATCACTTCCTTAAATGGGCAGACAAAGTTGGGGTCATTGTCGCTACAATAACTCGCTGTCTTCGTTGTCTTAAGGAATTCTAAACAATTATGTCTATACCTTCCCCCACTCATCTGCTCCTGCCACTTACTTACTCAACAAATCACACGTATTGCATTGATGCACACTTTCCTTAATCTTTGTGTTAGACTGTGCTGTTGTATATTTGTGCATTATTCACATATAAGTCCTTGCTGAACAAGGCAAGGTACTTACGGACTTAGGAGAGCGGTTCAATTTATGTATTCGTGGCACTGCTGAACGACATATTAAAAATTTCCACCTAATCTTATTCAAGAAATATTTGCAGCAATGTTTAGGAAAAAGTGACCTGGAGTTTGTGAAATTTCTAATAAATTGTGGTTCTTATTCAGAGGAAAATGAAACATTAACCATATGCTAATTAAACAATTCAGATCAATAAAAGTGCACTTCACTGACATGTATAGTCTGTTTCAGAAGTTCTGTGCAGCATTGTGGAAGCTACTGGTCCCTTCAGTCAATCATGACGGCGAACACATATTAAACGTGTCCTGCTGCGGATTGTCACCTGCCAATGGCGGGCACTGCAGTGTCAGCCCTGGAAGTAGGAAGATCAAGCGGGGTGTGCATGTCCGAACAATTGTATTTCGTCCTACTTCGAAAGAATTCTACGCTCGATGGCTTCATAACCTGCTGCATGGAACTAGTGAAACAGACTATAAGTTATAGGCTCTAGCAAGGTGACGGATATTAAGCACTTAAAGGGACACTAAACTGAAAAAATTTTTCTCATATTAGTAAATCACTCTCACATTACCAAAGGCGCCACTTTCGCACAGCGAAAACGCTTGGTAAGCTAGAAAATGCGCAAAAGAAAAATACAAGTAGCGACGCCTGCTCAGATATTTGCACAATAATACATGTGATGTCATAATCTTTGACGGCATCTACTGAGGCCTACATAGTTGTTCATAGGTAAAAGAGATATGCATTAATTGCGTTCTAAGGAACCCGGAGACATAACATGGCATGTTTCAATTAAGTTGACTGAGCCAACCTGGCGAGAATACGAAAAAAAGCAAGGGGGTTTGTTATGTCATCTCCTCACTGCATTGGGGCAGAATTCAAAGAAAAGCTTCAACTTTGAATATACCTTCTATTATTGAAAGCAAAATGATGAAATTAGCAATAGTGCAGTTCCCAA
>JABSTT010000601.1:0-10998 GCA_013339685.2 Hyalomma asiaticum | reverse complement strand
CCGCAGCACGTAAAGCATAAACAAGGGTGAGGAACTTCACACACGCGACTCTAGCGAAAGGTGATACGATTGAAGTGCAGTTCGTAAGCACAGTATATTTTATATACACACGGAGACCCCCTTTCTCGATGGAGTGCGAATGTCGGAAATACTTAGCTACGCCGTCCTGTGTGTACGTACTTTCCTACTGAACATGTATTTTTACTGCTTATGAGTCGCTCCATAAAGAAGACGCTATCACCCGGGAGAGCACTCATCAACTGTATGAACTACCTTTGGTTTGCTTTCCCATGAAGTGAAATTCGCGGACCTGTGTTTAACACTGTTAAAGGTGCCACTATTAAAAGTGGCACCCGTGTTGCTCACGATAGGAGACAGTGAAATACCGGTTGCTAACAGCGCCAGGTTTTTGGGTGTGACATTAGATGAGCACCTGAAATATAATCTTCACGTTCATTCACTAATGCATGTTTCTTTTGGCATACATGCAATGACTGAATTGCGTAATTATTTTCAAAAACACATTATTCGTTGCCTACGTAACCACTACATTCATAGCCTGGGCTAACAATTATTACTGTCACCTAGATTCCCTGCAACGCCTTTAAAAGCAAGCTGTGCGATTATTGACCTTCAGTAATGTTTTTACACCTTCTAAACCGCTATACCAAAACTAGCCACTAGCAGAACTACTTAAAGAAAAGCTATCATTGTTCATCTTTAAAGGGACTATCTAGCGCTCGGAAAATTTTTTAAAATTGTGATAAAATTGGGCAGATCGTGCGTCACATTTACGGGAACGAGCACGCTTTCACCCCACAAAAAGGAATTAGGTTTTTAATTTTGCTCTGAAAGTGGTGCAAAAAACGCCGCTAGCGACACCCAACAGTGTTCGTCATTTTCCAAGTGTACGAAAACCAGCCCACGCAGGCATATATCTTCTGCTGAAAAACTATTCTGTATGTCTTACAAGCGTACTTCACTCTATGAGACACCTTGTTATAGCGCGCGAGAGCAATTTGTTCTTTTTTTCGCTGCTTTCGGGGTGGTGCAGGTGGCGCTGCCTTCGAATTCGTCTGCCTGCACAGGCGCGAAGTACTGCGCTTGTCATGCATGCGGCGCTGCATGTCGGAGGCGCACCCCCTCGCGCTGACTTCCCCTCGCCTCTCCTCCTACTCGTCACCTCTGGATTGTCGACCTTGAAACCAGTTCCTGTTGGGAAGAGGCCTCCCGCGCCCGAAAGGGTTTCCAGGGAGACGGCGACGCATCATGCGCCGTAACCATTGTTGCTTGCATGCCTACACTAGGAAAGGAGCGACTTCGTAGATACAAAAATTCTGTTTTAATAATTTCTACTCAGTTTTTGGAGAAACCCCTGCACGCTGGGACACTTCCAAAGGTAGGTTTTCTATTAAGCCGAAGAACGGGAGAACGATGAAGGACAGTAGACAGCCCCTTTGAGCTTAAGAAAGGTGGCACCTCCATTCCGGCTTAGTCAAACGAATCTATTATAAGTACTAACATTACTAGGTTCTCTGCAAATGACAATCTACTTTCTCCCCGCGTTCGAACAAATTACAGAAAACTAAGAGCTCTCATTTCAGGCATATCATTCTAGAATTCATTGCCATACCAAATTAAATCATCGTCATCTGTACACATATACGAAAGCCTACTTAAAAACACTGTCTCGACCAATTATGTAAGCAATTACACTAATTACTAATCTATTTCGTAACATAATTTTCTCCTTCCTTGCTTTGAATATTTTACGTTATTCTTTCTGCACGAATTCATGTTTCGTAGCCGCAATTAGTATAGCGCTTTGTATTCATTGTTTTGTATATTACTTTTATGTTCAATCTTATTGTATCTTCTGCTATAAATTAATGTATTTTCACTTTGTTCTGTTGAATTAATGACGCCTGCACCAGGACATTCTTTCTTGCCAGGTTCCACTAAATGTTGTATAATCATAGATTTACATATCACGCCTGTTCTTTTTCTATTTGTCGCTTTCAGTTTTCATTCCATTTTGCTTTCATTCTTTCAACCTTGCGTTCTTCCTAGCTTTCCTTTAAGTTTTTATTATTGCGTTATTCTTTTCTCATGCTGCACTTCATACTTAACATCCGTGTGTTTTAGTATTAGGAGGTCCCCCCGTCAGTTCTCGTAACTATGGGACCTCCGAATGTTATACATATCACTAACAACGTTACCCTGCATTGAAATAAACTCAATTGAATAAATTGAAATTGAAATTGAAGAGAGGAGAACCTGGAAATACGCCGAACAAAAAATAGCTTAAGCATTTGTTACCTGAAGAAAAAATAATGGCAGGTCCCACGTGCAGTGGTAACCAAGGAAATGCGAAGCGCGCATGAGGAACGTAAGATGGATCTGCATTGTTGTCTCGCTATACCGAGTTTTGTACATATGAACTTCACGAAACGGTCATGCCACTCATGACACGCAGGTCATGATTGTAATGTTATGACCTGTCGTTTGCGTTCGTCATGCAGTCGTGTTGTGCCATACAAATTTTGGTATACATTCCATTAACGAAATGCGTGGCATGTAAATCATGCCGCTAATGACATGCACATCATGATTCTCATTTTATGACCTATCATCTGTGTTCGCAATGCAGTCATGTTACGGCATACCAATATCCGTGTACATCCCATTACAGCACCAAGACCATGGCATATAATTCATGCCGCTCATGACTTGCATATCATAATTTTCATGTTATGACCTACCACTTACATTCGTCATGCAGTCACGTTGTGGCATACCAATTTTCCTTTACATCTCACTAACGAAACGGCCTGGAGAGCGCAAAGACCGTGGCATGTAAATCACGCCGCTCATGACATGCATGTCATAATTTTCATGTTATGTCCTGCCACTTATATTCGTCATGCAGACATGTTGTGGCATACCAATTTTCCTTCACATCTCACTAACGAAACGGCCTGGAGAGCACAAAGACCGTGCCATGTAAATCATGCCGCTCATGACATGCATGTCATAATTTTCCCGTTATGACCTGCCACTTATATTCGTCATGCAGTCATGTTGCGGCATACCAATTTTCTTTTGCATCTCACTAACGAAACGGCCTGCATAGCACAAAGACCGTGGCATGTTAATCATGCCGCTCATGACATAGATGTCACAATTTTCATGTTATGACCTGCCACTTATATTCGTCATGCAGTCATGTTGTGGCATACCAATTTTCCTTTACATCTCACTAACGAAACGGCCCGGAGAGCACAAAGACCGTGGCATGTAAATCATGCCGCTCATGACATGGATATCATGATTTTCATGTTATGATGTGTTATTTATGATCGTCATGCAGTCATGTTGGGGCATACAAATTTTCGCATATATCCAATTAACGAAACGGTCGGGAGAGCACAAAGTCGTAGGCGGATAGATAGATAGATAGATAGATAGATAGATAGATAGATAGATAGATAGATAGATAGATAGATAGATAGATACGCTCAATGTCGCCGAACTTCGCTAAGAAATGCTTCGCAATTTAAGACCCACCGTTGAACTTCGTCTTCTTTGGAGTTGTGGTAGCGCATTCGCTCTCCACTGGGAGGTGACTTACCGTCGTGGGTGCGGATCCTGCACATTCCCTCTTCCATGAACTTATTTTCTTTTTTATTGCACTGATATACGCGGCTTCGCTATATTAACCATATTTGCATGATCACACTTGTCAAGGACCGCTAAAGTCCCGTTTTCAGCCTATAAATATAGCCGCAGTGTGACGCATACCAGTGTCCAGTGCGCCGCATGCATTGTGCCAGTGTCTCAGCGTGCAGTCCCACACTTGTCCAAAAAACAGGTATGGCGCTGGTCAGAGCCACGGGGTTCTGCAATAGGGGTGTTTTAGAAAATGTGTCCAGAGTTTGACTAATGTGGCTAGTTGGGCGTATTGGTACACGGTAACGACAAACTACAGCGTAAAAAAAAGAAGACAAGGACGAACAAAAGGAATCATACAGGACAAGCGCTGAACTTCCAATTGTTTCTTAGCACGAGTATCACTAGTATCACTAGCTACTGTATCCCTAGCTACTGCCCGCGAGTAGCTGCTTTATTACCCACTTAATGTGAGCAACGTTGAGCTTTTCGTAGAATGGAACACGAAAGAAGCAAAGGAACAGCCATTCTACACGTTTTCCTTAGCTCTATTTTGTAGACTCGAAGTGGCGTCACGTCGAGGAGACGTCGTCCACACGCGTTCCATATTTGGACAACGAAGACATGAAGCTGCCTTTTAAGCTTTCGATCTAGGCTGCCTGCGATTCTGTGGAGAATTACAGCACACCTAAGTCTCCCGAAATACCGTGAGAGCTTGCCGAAGAATGCTTCTCAGTAGAATAGCACGCTCTGTTAAGTTTGACGCAGCATTTTATTCTGCGAAAAAGTACAGATAATCAAGCACTCGCTTGACTGCAGCAGTACGGCCACGTAGTTTGCTTGTCCCCTTGATTCACTGTCACATGATTAGGTGGAGGACATCTGCGGAAATGTGACAAAATTTCACAGATTAAATTTCTTTTCTGACACTGTTTTTAGTGGCGTGTGAATGTGTTTTCGCTGAACTACTTGCCTATGTGAATCTCGCGCATTGCTACATTTGTGACCTATGAAATAATGGGTGTAAAAGCAATTGTGGCGCATTTTTGCGACCAAGGATATCCTGCTTTCTGTTTTCAGTACCAATATAACTGAACTATCCTTTCGTTTTATTGAATTCATTAATTTGTTGGGTGCGCAGCATAAAAAGAAGCGAAGCTTAAGACTTCAGAAAGACATGTCAAACGTCGGTTCCTAGGAAAGCTCTCTTTCGTAATGCTTCAAAATGTTGGTGTGCCTTTCTGAAAATTTTTTATTTGTTCGACACAATTTCATCGAGTTCGTTTTTAATGGCTGTAGTATTTCCTAGACAATACGAACACTTACTTGGCCAATTCTTTCTTACGAGACGTATGAAGAATATTGAGAATATCTCTGTTAAGCTCCTATCAAGAAGGTAAAGACAAATTTCTGTAGACCATCCCTAAGACTTTCTTTGAAGAGTGTAGATAAAAAAGATTTTGTAGTGCATTTCTGCAAATATAGTCTTGAGGTTGTAAACACGATATTTTTTACTGTAAGTTCAAGATATGCGGTTAATTTTCAAGTTGGGAACCTCGTGCCGCTAATGAGTGCCCCGTACAGGCAGCTGTATTCCTAAATGAGTGTTAATTAACGTGGTTGCGGTGAGCCTGTCACGTAAAGTGTATTTGCATCTATTTTACCAGTAAGTACCGGCTGGTTGGTATTTTCTACCTCCAAGAGCAGTCGTTCGTGGATGCTCGACAACCTCAACAAAGCTATGAGTTCAAGTTCTCCGAGGCCACCCCCCCCCCCCCCCCCCCAGATGCTTTTGGGGCCAAAGAAGCAATCACCAGGATTGAACTCCCTATGATTGTGCCCGCCCAACTGCATCTTCAAGCCATTCTGTGGAACCTGAGCGCGACATGCCTCATTCTTCTGAGTTTGCACCCAAAAGTAAATGTGCCTCGTTCTTTCATCACCTACTGCTTAAACGTTCTGGTCTTCGAGCGGAGACACTTGAATTGTTCTCTAATGCTATTTCGACTTCCTATCCTCTGAATATGATTTCAAAAATTTGGCTGCGCAATGAAATCTTCCTATGTACCTTCGCCGACCTCGGACACCTTCCGCAGTGATCGGGACTTCAGTGCAACTAAACAGAGAGGTGGTGCTGTATACTTCGCAGTTGAATCTCCCGCATAAAAGGTATGGCGTGAAAGGACACGCATCGCGCGAGGCAACTGGAGAAGAGAACGATGTACGTGGCAGCGCGACTCGTGAGCATGGAAATGTTTGACTGATTCTTAGCTTATCTCCCTCAGTGGGTGCGGGCCATGAAAAGATGATCATCACCAGGATAATAATCATCATCTAGTATTCGACCAGGACAACGCTGACGTCGGTCTCTTCTCTGCCGCTATATTAGTGGTGCCGAAAACCCGGGAGAAAGACGACATCCATCGCTCCGACATTGTCTGCCATCGTACCCACACTGTACCGAGGATGGACAACTTCCGCGGACGTCGCCGTCATCGTGTTATCCTTCGCGCCTCCAGTACCCGACTCCTTTTCGAGGCCAGGGACACCCTCCTGCAATGCAGTCAGCCTGCAGAAGATAATGGAAGGGCCTCACGACCGACACTTAACTCTCTCCGAACTTCGCCAAAAAATTTTCAGACTCCATTCACGATCAGGAGCTCGTTGAATGAATGGACGGTGCCATTTATTACCACGACAAGATCACCAGCACCTCCAAGGTCACCAGCGACCAGTTCAGCAAGTTGCGGTACGCGCTGAACGCACGTGGGTCGGCCGATCCGGCCATGAACGAAAACAGTCAGCTGACACTTGACGGATGCAGTACTGCCGTGGCAGCGGCGCACTCGGTCACCGGTCATCAGGACATCGCCGATCCCCAGAACACCAGTCCACGAGACGCCCTGCAAAACTTCGTTTATTTCTCTTCAGCTGTGAGACCCGCGAATGATCCGGGTTTTGATCCGATCACATAGACAGCGCGTTTGCCAATGAACCGATCGAGTCTTCGTGACAGGAGTCGAGGCTGCTCGGCTGCTGATCCGAAGGTCGCGGGCTCGAATCACGGCCGCGGCAGCTGCATTTTGATGGAGTCGAAGTGCTCAGGTCCTTGTACTGTGTGATGTCAGTGCACGTTAAATAAGCTGATGTGGTTGAAATTCCGGAGTCCTCTTCTACGGCGTCACTCGTGATCATATCGTGGTTTTAGGGCGTAAAACCTCAGAAATTAATCAATCAAGTTAATGATGAGAGCAGAGAGGCAGGTCTCTCACGCGAGAGGGCCCCTTTAGGGAGGACATGTAAAGCACAATGTAGCGAACATCCAGACATCGCTTCATCTACCGACTACCCTAGCACTGACAGCAACGTCATCAGCACGCGCCACCTGATTAACCGGACCGCCGGCGTGTCCCCTGCGTAGAATCGTATGACACGTGACACGTTATTGCCCCGTCAATGGCTGCCCAGAATGAATAGAGGATATTAAATATCTAGAACTGCATGTCACTCGACATCTCTGTAAGCGTCATTCGCTATGTGTTCAGGGGGCACAAACTTAAACTTGTGGTATCTCAGCCTGTATTGGTTGTTCCCTGCTGCGTTTACGGCTCGCTCCACGATGTTTTCCCACTGCTATCAGTTGCGCACGCGGTGTGTATCCGTGACACGTCGAGGACAACGTATAACACTGTTTTGAATAAAATACCTTGACTATTATGAAGGCCAAAAAAATAAAACACTCTCACCGCCGCGCAGGTGGTTTTATCAAGGATGTTAGCTCTAATTGCGTGTGTGCGTAACTAGGGTCGACGCGCATAAAAATGCCATTTAACTTCGTTTCTATCCTTCCTGTCCATATGAGTTGCTTTCCCAGTGACAGAAGCACTGAGAGGTTTTAGGCACGCGTTCTTAACAGGTTGTGAACGGACTGCATAATGGCACGCTAAGAGCATGGAGGTACGCTATAAGGCTGTGGTATTGATTTTAACGCACGAAAGCGAGTGTTCGTGGGAATATATGTGCACGAGTCATGGCGCGGCTTGAGCGTACACATCAACTGCTTAAAACGAGCGTGCGTATGCTACATCTCCTTCTCTTGAAAAATGAGCGACATGCACTTCTAAGAACATCACATCACTACTATAATAAACATGCGAAGCAAGGCGTTTCCTGCAGCGTTCAGTTCCCTGAACGGGTGACCCCTGATCGAGTTGTCGCCCGTTCAGTGCCCGCTCGGTCCGAAGGTATTTTTCCTTTTTTTTCTTTGCACCGACCTCATTGTGGTTCGGTTAACGGGACAGCACAGCAGTGGCACCCCGCTGCAATGCTGTGCTGAGGGCATTGGTGAGCGCGGTGCCCGAGGGTAAAGCAGTGGGTACATGTAGGAGGTTTTGGTATGTGCGGGCGACATCGGAAAGCGACGTGTTTAAAGTACACCATGCGGCGGATGGTACGGTACCAGAGAAAGTTACGAAGACTGATTCAGTGGTGCCCATCATACCTGCTCCGAGAATGTAGTTATCAACAACTCAAGATCATTCAGGAGCTGAGAAGAAATGAAGTGGCCGCCGACGTTGTGTATGATGCCGAGGCATGAAATGCAAGGATTAGAAGCATATGCTTTCACGGTGTCATGCTTACCGTGAAGCTGGAGATGCGTGGGAGAGAGCAGGAGGCTGGCGGTGAGCGGAGAATGTGTTCTGAGAAAAACAAGGCTCTGGGCTGGCTTGGCCTGAAGAGTGACCTCCTCACTGGCTTTGGACTGCGGTAGTCGTGCGGTAGAAACGATGGCGGCGAGCAAGTCGTAGATAGGCAGCTTAGGAGTGAGGATTCCGGGAGGGAGCTGGATTTCAACGGAGATTAGGTCATTGAGGGGTCGCGCGGCGGAGGCGGGTTTCTGGCCAGTGCGGAAAGCGCTGCAGCTGCTTTCAGGGGGAAGCGTGTTCTACATGTTTGCTGGGGACGTAGTGGAATCTATTTGTTCCGACGAATCGCCCTCCGGTGATGCGCTGGAGGAGGAGGTCGGGACGGGAGGGGCACAACTGAGAAAAGAGTGAGTTCCTACGGTGGCCATGACGGGAAAAGCAGAGCCAGTGGCAGCGGCATCAGCATGCGCGGCCCGCTGCACTGTAGATGCCCTGCTCTTTGCACCCGGCAGCTGAATATTTGTAAATGACGCGGGTTCCGAGGTGGCGATGGCGGCCGCCGCTGAGTGAGACATGGATATTTCTCCCATTTGTTTGCATGTGTTGCGACGCGGAGTTTTGGCTGTGGTGGACTTTGTGGCGATGATCTCCGGTTGCGTCTTGGCTGTAGATCCAGAACTTCCACCGTCACTGATAGCGAATTTGGACGGAATATGCCCGTGGTGTGTGTACAGTTGAGGAACGCCGCCGGTTTGGACAATGCCGTCCGTACGAGCATGGCGACATCGCCAGGCATTGGCAGAACTGGCCCTATGGTGGCGACGGTGAGAGAGGACGAGAGTTGGATGAGAGTTGGTCGGTGTATGAGGGTTGCTGTCGTTTGGTGAGCCGCTGCATTTCGGAGGTTTAGGGCCGAGGCGTTAAGGTTAGCGCGGCGTTACACCGCTTCAAGTTTTTGAATGGACCTGCAGAAGTAGTCTGGCGTCGGACTGGGCTGAGAACGTGTCCACGTGTCGTGGAGGTCCTCAGAAGAAAATGCTGAGTAAATTAAGGGCGGGCGATGCCCTTGGCAGGACTAGAGGCCGATGAAAAAGAGAACACGATATGCAGCCGATGGATGGATGGATGGATGTTAGGACCCTCCTGCTTCATAACGTGGCGGTAGCCAGCGGGCCACCGAGCTCTATCTTTATTTTATGCTCTACAAACGCTGCTTTCCCGAACCACACATATGTTCACAACAAATTTCTCTCCTCGCTTCCCTATTTTATCGATTATCGTTCCGCTGCGAATTAACAATCTTACCTTGCTTTTCTGTTCACTCCATACATTTCCGCCACCTATACTCTAAGCGTCTTTCACTTATATCTATCGCCGACATGTTCAGCGTTCCCGTGCTATACGTGAAACCCATGGCCTCCTGCAGGGTAGTGTCCACACCTACACCATGGTGGATATCCGTACATTCAATCGAAATGTGATATGTCATTTCCCAGCACGTACATATAACCCCTTCTTTATTGAAATTCGCCCTCTAACTTCGTGTCGTCAGGCAATCTGTGTTTGCTTCAAACAGTAAAGCGCTTCCATTTGAATTATCGTAAAATCTTTTTCTGTTGATGTTGTCTTTCCCTTTTCTCTAGTTGCTCGATATCGGTTTCTTCTCCAGTGCTGCTATCTAATCCGACTTTTCCACCGCTCTGACCATCTGCCGCACTGACCTCTGACCACCCACTGACTAGCCAGCGAATCAGGGCAGCGCTCCTAGCGTCCTCAGAAAACAAGGAAGCGAAACCCTGTCCCCTATAGATCGAACACAATCTATTCACAGATGGGAAAATGCAGTGGGCAAAGATACTGCTTTCCCATAAAGAAGAGTTGATGCGTGCGTGAAATGTCTAACGGGAAAGCAGACTGCCTGTCGAAGGCCTCGCGCCATCTCTCAGAGGACAGCGGAAACCCGTATCCTTGGAGGGTAAGTAATTGGCAGTCCTTGTCGAAGCGCTGCAGCGCGCCCATGCCTAAAGACGCGTTTACATGACATACTGGTGGAAAGAACTGAGCTCTCCTGACAAGTCTAATCTGCTAATTCGGCTGGTCGCGAGCCAAGTCCCCCTTCGTTCTGTTGGACGCCTCGCGCGAACGCGATTTCTAACATCTTCCACAAACAGCACCACACCCCTACAAGTTTCCGAGGACAGAGACCTTTAACAGGTCTCGTGAACTCTGCGTGCCTTCTGCTAGACAAGCTAAGTGTGTTCTGACTTACACGCTGCGCACTCATTCCCTTGCCTTCGTCTCTACACCGCATGTCATTTGCAAGACAGGCCTCACCACGCCGGCAGATATTGACGGCTTTGCTTCAAGTGTCCGGTTCCCTGCTGTCAGCGTTGAAAGGTGACTAGCGTGTGGTATCGCTTTTCCGTCCTTTCATCGCTGGTTTTAGAACTGTGATATAAAGTCCCAAAGTAACGAATTTATAATTCCAGTTATATTGCTAAAAACGTTAGCGAGAACTCAGACGCACAGGATTTGTAACTTAATAGAGCTTTTTGTTGGGCTAGTTGGTTAAAATTGGCGCACCTACTTGCAGGGCACTAAATCAACGAACTTAAGAGAGGGACACTGACACACAGAACGCCATCTACCAATTGATTTATTCAGGACGGGAGAAATGTGTCTA
>JABSTT010000600.1:0-10544 GCA_013339685.2 Hyalomma asiaticum | reverse complement strand
AAGCGTAGCTGCAATATTGTGGCCATTTTACTGGCATCGAAGAATCAATTCATATCATTTCTGCTGACCATACACCACGTTGTTCAAATGTGGTACCAGATGTTTGACAAAAAGGAAACTTACCTTGTTCAAGTAATTCTACCACAAGACTAAACTACAGAATACATGCTGCGTACTGGAGCGTGGTCACAACCATGCACCATTTAGTGTGTTTACATGCTGTCATTAAAGATGTATAAAGCCCCCTCTCGAATGTTGGATGTGAAACAATATGGTATTTAATGAGTACTTTGCATTATAGTGCAGCACAAATGTGGCTTTTTGTTGCATGATTCGCACTAGAATGGAGAGGATTGTTCTTGAATTTCAAGTTTTTTTTATGGTATATTGCACTACATAAGGTGGAACGCTTGGAAGGCTATGCATGCAGTCCATTAAAAAGAAAGCAGGGGTCTAGTGCTCTGACAAACGAACATATAGCATAAAATAGAAAATAAATAATGCATTTTGATTTTTTTCACCAACAATGCAAGCTTTTTTGTGATGATGATGGCGGCCAGCAAAGCATTTGTTGTTTCTCGATCTATTCAATCAATGTACGAATTTTTGGTTGTGGAAGAACACAGCACAAAGAGCACCAACTTTGAGAGGGTTGCACGTGATGCATGAAACAGTATGCTTCAATTCAGCGTGTCATGCACAGCAACACAATATGAAAGCCCTTTCAATGCTTGTTGCAGCTGTCATCATGTGCATGCAAACTGTCCAGTATCTTCTGCGAAATTGCAACTGTTTTCGTTTTTTTTTTTCAAACTCTCATTTGTCTGGGAATAAAGTTCACTGCTCAAGCTGTTGTTACACAGATGGCAAACATACTGTTGCGGCTGTCATTTTTAGGTTCGGTAAGACAGGATAATGTTCTGCATAGCTTCCTGCTCATCTTATAACTTCCAACAGAAGCTTGCAAGCCACCAGCTGCAGAAAAGTGCGACTAGCACAACACCTTGTGCTCGACCAAGAGTCTCATTCACTGGGCTTCTGCTTTCCCCACCAGTCTTCCACATAAGCATCACGCAACTCGCTTGAGAGGGTGAACATGCCACCGAAATTCATTACCCGGCATGCCAAATACAATGCTGGCTACCTTTGAAGTGCTATTACATTACAAAAAATAGAAAGGCTGATTGATCATTAGCAAAGCCACCTGCATTTGCAAAAAAAAAAGTGGTAGTCAGTAACCAGGATATTCCAAAATTTTATTTCTGTGCTGTACAAGTTACCGCTGCCAGTGGAAATGTGCACATGCCAAGCTACCTCTAATGTAAACATTTGCAACAGCACTCATTATTTAGCACCCATAATTTTATTCTGTCCTCGCATGCCCTACGAATGAGAATAGTGGGGGGGGGGACTGCGCCATGCTGTGAGAAACGCAAAGAGTTGATTGTAGACCAATGTGCATGAAGAGAAGCTGTATGTGTAAATGGGACTGTAACGTGTGTCAAGTTCAATGTTTACGAAGCAAGCCTGCAACATAAATGTAGAAATGACAAGTAAATAAATTGCTCAAAGTTTAACATCATTGCGCTTTCTTCCAGCATACATCTACAGTTCTTGTTTTTGTGTAAGTAGAACACTCCTGCAAATGCTGATACAGTAATATAATTACTGTGTAGACTACCACCTTACACATCATGAACTGTGCATTGCAAAAAAAACTGTTGTACACCAATACAGTGGGATTTCTTGCAATGTTGCACAATTTTCCATTAATTCTCAGCAACTAACCAGCTCCATAATGTGTGCTGTAGGAGATTATGAAACACTCTAAGCTATTAATTGACAGCATATAAAGAAAGCAGCTACTTGCTTTTTATGAAACACAGCGTCGAAAGAATTGAAACGAATATGTTTAAAATCAAGCACCACACTGCCTACGCGACACAAGGTGTGTTCTAAGCGTGTGTAATATCTGCAGTGGACAGGCATCACATTGCCATGAGCTTCCATTCTGATGAAAAATTGTGGATGTATGATTCAGAAGATATCACAGGTAACACCACGAAACCTCTGATAAGCTGCATAGCATCAAAACAAAAAAAGGATTGCTCACCAGCAAAACTAAGTATGCATCCACATATTGAACTGCGCAGTGATTGTACAAATAAACCAGAAAGGAAAATACTGCACCTAAGAAAACCTTGCAGCATACAAAATGCCTTCAAACAGGATTAAAAATAAGTAATCACAGCTCGCATTGAACGCATAAAATACGAGAACATCTCTTGATATTATTTGCTTTTTGGCATCAAAATACACAAACCACAAGAGAGTATAAGGGATGAGCGCCACACATGAGACAGGTCACTGATACTCTCTTGTCGTTTGTATTTTTCAGTGCCACAAAAGAAATGATTGCATACCAATTAGTCCAACAAAGCGTTCCGCTAATCTTGTGATAAAAATGGACCTACATGCACATTAGTGTTATGTTGTAAATCAATATATTATCGTATGAATCCTATAAATATAAAATGGTAGAAAGGGACAAGAAATTATCCGTATTTCAACAAAGAACTTTTAGCATAAACCTAAACAAATCAAAGTAGAAAGATACAGGAGTAAAAAAACACATAAGAAAGACTAAATACAGGCAACTACACCACAGAGACACGTCCATAGGCAAGAAATTTTTCTCAGCTAGTTTTCTTCTGTAAAATGATTCTTGTGCATCTAAGTCGGGACAACATAACCAGAGGTTATCACAACCTACCGCTTTCTTACAATGAACATGCAGATTTGCAGTGTGCCGTCGTGTCTGATGTTACATGACAATATTGGGATGCCTGGAAGTTTACGGTTCCACAGTGAGCTTTTGGCACAGCCTAGTGTTTTGGACACTCCTACCCTATTGTGGTTTAATTGAAACTGAATTAATGCTTCACTTAAACACTCTCAAAAGCTCTTCCTGTCATAAGTGGCATCACCAGCACATGAAGTAGCTTTAAGGAAAAAAAAGTATCATAATAAAAATTTTCGCTCTTATGCATGCATACTCTAATAAGGCAGGTCAAGGAGGGGGAGGGGGTTGAGCTGGGGCAGTAAACTTGGTGAGGGCATAGACAAGCTGCTGCAGCAGGCACTCGATGTCATCTGGCACCCTGAACTCCGGCACCAGGCGCTGTGCGCCCAACTACTGCTGGCTCGGCCTCTCGGATTCCTCGTGCTGGTTGAAAAGAAGATCAAAATCAATTTATGTGCAAGGCGATGCTAACGAGGCCTCACGGCATGACTGTTTTGATCTCAATTTATAGAATTGTAAGCTCATGCACAAATGCTATGTGAGTCTGTACTGAAGCACCACAAATTTACATGCACACTAAATTACAGAAATAAAAGCATGCCTACCTTTAGCCAACATACACACTTGCATTTTTCAGAACATCCACATTTTGTTTTCATATACAGAGGTTATGTGAAAATGAGCAAGCAACTGTACCTCTATGTATCTGCACTTATACACGTACTGACCTACTTTAGCGAGCAATGCTGGAAGGGGGGTCTATGCTAATTTGGTATTGCACAGAGCACAAACAAAAGCCATGCGTGCAAAGCAAATGCGAACACTTCATGTGGAAAGCTCAACATCGAAGCTCTGGCTGTTTCCTTTCTTGACGTTCGGAGCTTTAAACAAAACAACTAAGTTCCGATTTCACAAGGTAGACAATAGTTAAATGAGTAAATCGCACATGGGTGCGAAAAAGGCAAATATCCTACTTGGCAAGCTGCATGTCATGAGCATAGCAGATACGCGTAAGAACCATTACTTCCCAAAGAACTCGAGAAATAGCGCCCCTTATTGTGCAGGACTTATATATAAAAAAAGAGAAATGGCACCATTTGTATATTCCGAGTTGTACTTTTTACAGACATTAACACGAGCCACCACTTCATACGTTCGCACGTCTGTGAGGCGCATAAAACAAATCACTGAACATCAGAACACGTTAGTTAAGCAGTGCTAAAAATTGATGTTAAAATCTTATGGCATACACCCCAGCACACTTTATTTTCGTGCTCTCATTTCTAGCTTCGCAATCTCTGTCATTTAAACAACGTAATGTAGTGCATGTACTTACTTTTGCGAATACAGCAGCAGCTTTCTCGGATCGACGACGACAGTGGCTGGTAGCTTGCGCAACAGACTGCAGCTGATCACAGATTTCATGAAATTACGCTGTGCCGTAGGGGTGCCCCGTCAAACGGCGCTCGCTACCTTGAGAGTTCTTGATCGCGGCCAATTCACGATGTTCCACTTTACTGTCCGATAATATGACGAGCTGTCTGTCTTCCGAACAGCTTCCTGTTGCAGGAAAACAAAGCGCGCACATCAAACAATGCACGTAGCGGCAACAGACCACGGCAGTAGCAGTTTGTGCTCACCTCAGTTGAGTGTTCCGTCACTCCCGGAAAAATGTGGAGTGTAGAATTTCTTCCCAGGCAAAAGTACTACGCTTCTGCGCCAAAGTTGCAAATGATACGGACGAATAACCGATGAAAACAAAGTAAGCTGTTTCCCACAACGGTTGCCATTTTGTTCGCGCTCAGCGATATGGCTTGAATTCACGTACGGAGCAAATGTGGCGACGACTACAAATACACGTGTGTTTGCGTTTTGTTTGCCTAATATTTCCTTCAATTTTGCGTTTTAATGCTACTAAGCCATTTTCATCTAATAAGCGCGCAACCGCAATTTTATTAACTACTTCCTTACCAAACATAATTACTATGCAAGTCCGCGAGCGGCGGAGAAAGAGGAGAAAAAGCCGCCGCTTACGATTGGGCAATTTGAAATACGTCAAGCGTCGCCGCCCACCGATGACGACAGCAGTGACGTAACGCCGAAAGGCATTGGAACGAAAAAAGGAATCGCTACGCGGTAGCACCCTTGTTCTCAAACACGCGACACGCATCAATGGGAAGTTGTTAGTCAAAGCAGGGACGGCAGGACCAATTCGTTGCTGCGCACACACACCGATCTGATATATTCAGCTTCCCGCTATAAATCTACGGCAGCCGGTTCCGGGTCGTCTCGTCGTACCGGGGCGCCTACAGTAGGCCCGCAGCCTGACACTCTCGGCACGTGATAGGACAATAGATAAAGTTAAAATGGTGCAACAGTTCCTGATTCAGATTACGCGTTGCTGCTGCGTGCTGTCGCTTTAAGTCGTGATGATACGGTCGCTGTATCTTTATCGCAATCTTGCACCCAGATCGTTATTTGGCTGACGTCAGCGCCAAACTGCATCTGGGCTAGTGTTGGCTGCGTAGCAGCTGCCACTAGTGACAACATAAATAAATTCGATCCAAATCGGATTGATCAGGCCTAAATCTGCCCCGGTGTTAACTCAATTGTCTTGTATCAGGCATTTGACCGCGATGTGTTGCTGACGAAATATGCCTCTTTACTCTGAAACTTTCGCGCATTACTCTTTTGAAACTTTCGAACTAAGCGTTGAAATGGCACAAAAAAAAACGTTCGGTGCAGAAAGTTGCTCACAAAATGCCAATGTTTTGCGAGTTGAGGAAGCTTCATTTCAACACTGGAAAATATTATACCAATGCGAACCCCGCAATTCGGTCGTAATTGCACACACTTGCCAATAATTGCTACTGCCTGGGTAAATTAGGTCAATGTGTCTTGTCTATCAGACACGCTTTTAACGATACTGGTTAATGATTCCATAACATGGACTAACGTATCATGTATAATGGCGAACAACACTGTGACCTGGGCCAATGGATCATGTCTATTGAGATGGCTCACCTAATACTGGTTAATGATTCTGCAAGGCGGATCATTGTGTCATGACTTTAGAAATGACTCAGCCAATACTGATTAATGGCTGTGTAACTCGGTCCTACGTTGCTATAATATTAGAGTGGTAGAGTGAGTATTGGTGTTATGTTGTCAATTCCAGCCCACGGTTGGGCGCGGAACAGCCAATGCATTTCCAACATTGGCCCATCTTACTGTGCTGCTTGGGTGCCTACGCAGTTGGGAATGAAAGGGAATATAAAAACAAGCATTTTGGACAGTGGCGTAAACGCTTCTACGATCACCCTGACACCTAGATTATCGACAAAAAAGAACATTTTGTTCGCTGAGTGAGGCATACAGTGCACTGCACACTGCAGGAGATAAATTCGTCAGCTTACGTCCTCAGGGCACGTGCGTTCTGTTTTGATTGTTTCCAAATGCTTTGCATGATCAACAAACGTGTATATATAGTATAAGGGACATTTATTCAAAGAGCTGTACTGGCAGCAGACAAAAGAATCTGCCAAACAGGGTCTCCGAGCTCGAGCCCCGGCTATATGCTCGATGCTCCTGCCTCTGCACCGGTGCTCTTCTTGATTACAAATACCCCACGGAGATAAAGGAGCCATCCTGGCGACTTAGGTTTCTGACGAGACAGAATCATGGCGGAGGCTTGAGCTGATGAACATGGGCGATGGCGCAAATGAAGCCGAAACCGGTTTTTTTATCACTGTAAGTCAGCCTACACGATGCAACGGAACAATGTATAATGTTGATTGGAGGGTCAGGATCCCAAATACGCACTTCGTACAAAATCAGAAAATGCTTCACGACCTTTTTAATGTCTTTTTGGTACTAGTCAGAATATTTGTTCCGCACTCACTTTTCAGAAATTGTTCTTTACTCAGATTCAGCTGAAACTGTTCAGCCGTTCTTTACTTAAATGGTAGCAATCAGGGTGACGAAGATACCCCAAACCGAGCACCGTACCCGAGCCGGAACTTTGGTCCGAAGTGATCCTGACCACGAACCGATATCCTTGGAATATGCATGAACCATTTTTCTAAGGAAACCATTTTCTAATAAGCCTGCAAATACCTAGTGAAACTTCCTATGTTTACACAGCCAAGCACCTAATGTATACATACTAACAACCATTCCAACTGACAGCAGACATTTATGCTGGTTTTGTTGTGATATTTGCTATGATATTTGAGCGCAGCCTTTGACAAACTTGCAGGCAAGGAAACTCTCTTTTATGCAACCGATAAATTTTCTATTTAAGTAAAGATAAAGCTAGCTATTTTGTCGGTATTCTCGGAGTCCTTTTATCCACTCATAATAGATAGTATGCCCAATCAGATGTGCTCCACAGTAGATGCATATATGCATATAGCTGCCCCTTTTTTATCCCTTCTTTCAAAGAAATAACTGGATACAATGCTAATGTGATGCACGTATGTCAAATTATGTGGAGTTTGTTTTGTGTCCAGCAGATTCTGCGAAACACTTCATTTGATCTTATATTTGATACGGAACAATTATTTTTCTCTAACACTTATCTGACACAGCTCGAAAATTTAGCCCACTGAGCATTCGTACTAATTATTTTGCTGAATTGCTTCATAACTAGCAACAGAAAGAAAGGTGTGTATGAGAGAGCTCAAGAGTGAATGTGACAGAGGTCTGCAAAGGCTTTCCTTGCAATGCGTGAGACGACAAGGTAAGGATATGTCTTGATCCATTGGATTTGAACAAAGCGCTGCTAAGAGAACATTATCATATGCCAACGCTAGAAGATGTCGTACCGTCTCTGAGCGGAGCGCAGTACTTTTCAACTTTGGATTCTGCTACAGGATTTTGGCAGATAAAAGTGGACGAGGAAAGATAAAAAAATTGGCAGATCCCACGTGCAGTGGGAATCAAGGAAATGCTAAGCACGCATAAGGAACGTAAAATGGATTTGCATTGTTGTCTCGCTATACCGAGTTTGGTACATATGAAGTTAACGAAACGGCCGCAAGAGCACCAAGACTGTGGCATGTAAACCATGCCGCTCATACACGCATGTCGTGATTCTAACGTTATGACTTGTCATTTACGTTCGTCATGCAGTCGTGTTGTGCCATAGCAATTTGGGTATACATCCCTTTAAGGAAACGAGTGGCATGTAGATCATGCCGCTAATGACATGCATGTCACGATTTTCACGTTATGACCTGTCATTTATGATCGTCATGCAGTCATGTTGTGCCAAACCAGTTTTCCTATAGGATCCGTGCAGTCGAGATTTCCATGTGCAACATTAGCGCCAGAATGCACTGCCTGGGTACAGTGCCTAGAAATATATTTCTAGGCACTGTAGCCTGGGGGAGAGAAGAAGCGAAATTGGGCAGACTGTGACAGGAAAATACGCGAACGCGATGCGCATCTCCAACTCTATAGCAGCAGCGACCGCCCGTCCCACCTTGTTTCGTTTTATTTCCTTCGAGACGCGCGCTCCAAAGCTGCGGCAAACTGCTCCAAAGGGCGACGCCGCGAGCGTTCGTGTGGTTCCCAGCACGCCCGGAAAGAAGCGAAGAAACACGCGCGTCGCTGTTCCCTCGGTTTCCACCGTGCGCGACTGAGCCGTCCGACGAGAGCTACGTAGCGCCCTCTGGTGAGTAGACGGAGCCCATACATACCATTAACGAAACGGCAGTATAGAGCCAGGACTCTGGCATGTAAATCATGCCGGTCATGACACGCGTGTGATGATTCTAATGTCATGACCTGTCATTTACGTTCATCATGCTGTCATGTTGTGCCATAGCAATTTTGGTATACATCCCATTAACGAAACGCCTGGCACGCAAATCATGCCGCCCATGACATGCGTGTTATGCTTTTCATGCTATGACCTGTCATTTATGTTCGTCACGCAGTCATATTGTTGCATACCACTTTTCCTACACATCCCACTAACGAAAAGGCCAAGAGAGCACCAAGACCGTGGCATGTAAATCATCTCGCTCGTGACACGCATATCACGATTTTTATGTCATCTGTCAGTCATGTTCGCCATGTAGTCATGTCGTGGCATACCAATTTTTGTATACATCCCATTAACGAGACGGCCAGGAGAGCACCAAGACCGTCGCATGTAAATAATGTCACTCATGACATGCATGTCATGATTTTAGTGTTATGACCTGTCATTTATGTTTGTGATGCAGTCATGTTGTGGCATGCCAATTTGCGTATACGGCCCATTAACAAAACGCGTGGCATTTAAATCATGTCATTCATGACATGCATGTCATGATTTTCATGTTATGACCTGTCATTTGTTTACCATGCAGTCATATTGTGGCATACCAATTTAGTATACATCCCATTAACAAGACAACCAGGAGAGCACCAAGACTGTGACATGTAAATCATGCCGCTACGACACGCATGTCATGATTTTCATGTTATGACCTGCCATTTATGTTCGTCTGGCAGTCATGTTGTGCCATACCAATTTTCGCATACATCCAATTAGAAAAACGGCTAGGAGAGTACTAAGACCGTGGCATGTAAATCATGCCGCTCATGACATGCATACCATGATTTTCATGTTATGACCTGTCGTTTATGTTTGTCATGTAGTCATGATGTGGCTTAGCAAAGTTTCGTAAACATCCGATTAGCGAAACAGCCAGGAGAGCACAAAATCGTAGGCGGCTAGATAGATAGATAGATAGATAGATAGATAGATAGATAGATAGATAGATAGATTTATTTATTCTTATTTATTTACAAGATACTGCAGGCCCGACTGGGGCCCTAGCAGGAGGGGCAAAAGTATACTTAAAAGGGTAATACATAGACACATTTACATACAATGCACTGAGAACAAAGAAAATACGAAAATAATAGCAGTTTGAATATCACATAAGAAAAGGAACATAAGTAAAATAACATAACATCAATCCTGAAGGCTTTCAATTATTTTTAAACTTTCCACTGCTGATATTGGCAGCGAGTTCCACTCGTTAATTGTGCGCGGGAAGAATGAGAATTTGAATAGGTTAGTTTTGGTGCTGTATGGGGTTAGTGATTCTGCATGTCGATGCCTTGTAGTTCGTGACGCCAGTGATGTCACGTAGGGCTCAGGGGGAAGCAGCAAATGACGATTCTTCAATTGAAAGAGGAATTTTATTCTGTCAATTTTTCTTCGCAATTGCAATGATTTTATGCCATAAAGATTCATTAGTTGAGTCGGAGAGTCTGTTTGGCGGTATTTAGAATAAATAAATCTAACTGCTTTTCGTTGGATCATCTCCAATGCTTCGATATTCTTTTTCGTGTGAGGGTCCCAAACAATGGATGCGTATTCGAGCTTGGGTCTTATAATTTATGAATATGCGAGCAGTTTGACATCAGGTGGGATAGATAGATAGATAGATAGATAGATAGATAGATAGATAGATAGATAGATAGATAGATAGATAGATAGATAGATAGATAGATAGATAGATACGCTCAAACTCGCCGAAGTTCGCTAAGAAATGCTTCGCACTTAAAAATCTGCACGATGAGCACTCCGTTTGGCCGTTATAGATTCCTACGCATGCCGGTCGGTATTTCTTCGGCCCCAGAAATATTTCAGCGCGCCATGCACAATGTCTTGGAGGGTCTTCCAGGCGCTGCAGTCGTTATGGACGACACTCTCGTCTGGGATCGAACTAAAGAAAAG
>JABSTT010000598.1:0-10193 GCA_013339685.2 Hyalomma asiaticum | reverse complement strand
TATTATAATTCCTATCCAATGTAGATAATTTAGTTACATGTTAGCACGTAAAATCTACACACGAGACAGAACTGATTAGCGCCACAAGCAGACGTTCAATTAATGTATGCTCTTGATTGTGGCGCCTTAATCATTCAAGGTAGTTTCAATCTCCAATATCTTTTATCTAACACTATCTTATTACTAGATAGCCTCGAATACATTGTCTGTACGTTACGACATACATTGCCCCTTTTAGGTAAAATTATTGCAGCGCCCATAACGCACATGAACCTAACACGAACAGTTGACATAGAAGCAACATTGTCTCACCTCAATTAGGTCCTGCAAGTTGGCAGCGTAGGCATCTGCGAAGAGCGCAAGGAGAAAAAAGAGCGCCGTAGCACGCATCGCTTCTCGTTTGGCTGAGATGCAGGTATAGCTCTCCAAAGCTGAGTACTGAGTGAATCGTTACGGTTGCTTTATATACAGTTCTCACGAAGGTAGACGGTTCGTTCATTGGTCAAATGCATCGAATAGCTCACGTGTCTTTTTCTGATTAGTTCGCTGACGTATTCAATATGGTATAGGCGCGCCGCTCCTGAACATTTCACTTTAAATGCCCTAATCAATTATTGAACAATTGTACAGGTATGAGGGGAAGGAAAGCGTACGCTGAATTAATAAAGAAATATGGACATTGAGTTTCAGTACAACTGCAGCCTCTTAGTAAGGTATGTGAGCTTGATTGATGCGCTGGAGCACTACGTTCATTCTCCAGGTCAATTTTTTCAGGGGTTCAACTTCAACTACTCTGACCTTTTCTCTCCAAGCACCACTCCATACTCAATCACGGCATTCTAGTTTGAGTTTTTAAAAGCATACAAATGACAGTCAGCACTTCTGACACAAGCCTAGTGGCATGTATTAACCGCGAATTCGTGCTTTTAATAAAAAATAAGTTTGCATTCCTTTTTTCACAGCGCTCCAACTAGGGGACTCAGTTTATCAAACTAAATTACACGTCACTGCATTGATATCTCTCGAACGGCGTTATTCATGACATGTGGTTGTTGAGCTCTCCTAAACGGAGTATCTGCCACTTAATTTCGCATGCGCCACTTCGTAAAGAACCATTTGTAAACCATTCGACAACCATTCGAATGCTCCAGCGTAATGCATCACCCACGCATAAAATAAAAAATTCTGTTTCAACTTTGCTTGGCGCAGGTTTGTGAAAGGCCGCAATGCGCACTCTCATATAGACACTAAGTTTAATGTTAGCACGCGCATGAATATTGAGATTACTATAAGACCAGCCTGTTGAATTTGTTCTGTAGGCAGGTCTCTCCTTTCAAGGCATGGCGCGCTGTTATACACAGAGCGTTAGTATCACTCATCCTAGCAGAGAGTTTAGATAATGAAGCAATTGATGCTGACACATTCATAATCCAGCGTTCTCCCTACGCCGTGCAGTAATAGAAATGCCGTCCATTGATTTTGATATACCTCCCACCACCCGACGGACCCATTCGAAATTGGAAATGCACGTTTGAGGAAACAAAATTGGCAACCTCATGTATGCGAACGAGCAGGCTCTGTCTCCTGCCACAGGGTTGCGTAAAAACCACTCGAAACAGATGGTATCATGGCCACTACAATCACCAACTACAGTGGAAGAGCTTGGACACAACTGCCCTTGCGTCAGTTTCCAATGACATTGGCAAAGGTTTATTGCTCTTGTTTTGCTTAGGAGTGCCCAGTTCACCGCTTTGCTGAGTGAACATCGCGTATTTGACGAGAGAATATTGTTACGACTATACTATGCAAGAAGGCATCCGCAGACCACCGACTGAGAAGCACGAGCTGCACCCACCGGCATTTGGATGAAGACGAAGTTGCTGCGGCTGCTCGAGTAGTCTGTAGTATTCTCTGTGGAATACAGATATAGTTCTGCCTTTGTCGCATTGTGGTCCCGTGCCAGTTTATTCTGCGTCGCGACAATATTTGTCATGCAGATTTTTGGTTCTTAAGCATGACTGCTCACGACTCCTCCAGCTTCTCTCCTCCCCGAGTAAACATTTCTGGGGAGAACTCGATCATAAGCACAGTGAAACCATAAGCCCCTCATTAGTGTACATTGTGGTGCTCAGTTGTGTTGATGTCTGGGTTCTTCAAGGGGCTGTCAATCGCTAAGATCGTTTCTCACATTGACGGAAACGACAATTCTTGCGCCACAAAAATAAAAATCGGATAATATTTTTAGCATGGCCTCGAAGGTCGTAAACAAATGACCGGTGCCGGCATCCTCGGTGATGCCAGTCAAACTCCTAGTGTAAGGAAAACCCACGAAAGTCCCAGGCTTATCCAACCCCACTAATCTTGCCCAAAAAGCAAAAATTTATTACAATTGGTGAAGCCAACGTTGAAAACGATAAAGAACAGGGAATGTCGCTAGAGCCAAAATTTCTACAAGGGTGTTTCTCTTCGTCGGGGCAGCAATGCAGAGAAGTCCACTTGCCAAAATGTTCGCTCTACCGACATTTCCTGTCCGTCATCGTTTTCAACTTAGTCTTCACCAATCTTTACCTGAGCCAACAAGCTGTGTTGCTGCGGTTCCTATCCATATGCAGAACAGCAGACCACTAGGAGAGAATAATTGTGCTTTGAGTGTTACTACTCACATTTCACCGAAAGAACTACTAGCTTGGAAGTTTCGAGTGGTACACTTTCTGTTTCGATAAATAACAGGACAGCGGTGGAGGACGTGGACAGCTGCTTTCAAACCATGTCGTTTATCGAACCACCGTTTTTCAAGACAAATGTGCATTCTCACTCAACAACTTTTTTGTAATGTGGTCATAGCAAGGCTAAACTAACGGCCGATGTAATGCACAATTAGAGCTTCCGATACGAAGGTTTAAACGAACAAAACGCACATTCAACCATACTACGGCTCCTTAGCGTGTTATTTCACCATGTTGATCTTGTCGCAACCATTAACATTGCATGTCACAACCGTTAACATCGCAAACACACACACACACACGTATATATATATATATATATATATATATATATATATATATATATATATATATATATATATATATATATATATATATATATATCCAATTTTAAAATTGGATTAAAAATGAATAGGCAAAAGACCAAAGTTATGCTCAATAGCTTAGCTAAAGAACAAAATTTAAAATCAACAATGGACCCTCCTTACAATGTGTAAACGAATATGTATACCTGGTACAGTTAATAACAGGAACCCCTACCCAGGAAAAAGAAATTCACCGTAGAATAAGGATGGGCTGGAGCGCATTCGGAAGGCAGTACGAAATCACGACGGGAACCTTGCCGCTCTCACTAAAGCGAAAAGTATTCAATCACTGCATTCTCCCAGTACTAACGTACGGTGCAGAAACATGGAGAATAACGAAAAAACTGGAGATGAAACTAAGGAGCACGCAACGTGCAATGGGAAGAACAATGATGGGGGTAACGGTAAGAGATCAAAAACGAGCGGAATGGATCAGAGAACAGACAGGAGTAGCCGATAGATATTATCTTATCAATTAAAAGAAAGAAGTGGACCTGGGCAGGACATGTCATGAGGAGGAAGGATAATAGGTGGACAGTAAGAACGGCGGAATGGATACCAAGAGAGGGAAAACGCCACAGAGGTAGGCGAAAAGTTAGATGGAGCGATGAAATTAACAAGTTTGCGGGCATAAAGTGGAACCAGCTCGCTCAGGATAGGGTGGATTGGAAATCGTTGGGAGAGGCCGTCGTCCTGCAGTGGACCTAAACAGGCTGATGATATATATATATATATATATATATATATATATATATATATATATATATATATATATATATATATATATATGTGTGTGTGTGTGTGTGTGTGTGTGTGTGTGTGTGTGTGTGTGTGTGTGTGTGTGTGTGTGTGTGTGTGTGTGTGTGTGGCAAGACACGTCGAATGTTTTTTCAAACTTTCGGCCGAGGCACCGGCGAATCCTCAGCATAGTTGGAGGAAGCCGAAACGTCAAAGAAACCTTGCTTTTTCGACGCGTGTCTTGTTTCATTCATATCCTTTGCCCCGGATTTCAACAAGTCGCTTCCTGCAAGGTGTGTGTATGCATATTATATATATATATATATATATATATATATATATATATATATATATATATATATATATATATATATATATATATATATATATATATTGCAACAAGGCTATGCAGTGGGGAACGAAGCAGACACAACCGACGAAGACGAAGCTTGCTGATTGTCTCGCGCTCGGGCTCCATCTTGTATGCCCACCTTGGCCCTTTGTATATATCCTGGCAATATATCGTCAAGCGTCTTCTCTCCCGTAATATTTTGGTGGAGAGTGCGGGTTTCCCAAACCTCAACACGGATTTACGCAGCGGACGCTCATTGGCATCACCTGCAATGCCAGCCGAAGGCGAGGACGAGAATGTTTCGGCCGGAGCACCAGCCGTGCCTCAACCAGCGGCCCCAAATCGACCCGTCGTCGTCACACAACCGCGTGACCCAGGTACCTTTTCCGGCACCGACAACACCGACGTTGAAGAATGGCTTCAGCTATACGAACGGGTGAGCACGGGCAACTATTGGGACCCTACCCTTATGCTAGCAAACATCACATTCTACCTGACGGGCACCGCACAAGTATGGTTTTGAATCATGAGCAAGAAATCACGAGCTGGGACGTGTGCAAGCAAAAGCTAATTGATCTATTCGGCAAGCCCATTGGACGCCGTCGTGCTGCGCAGAAAGAACTTGCATGCCGTGCTCAGACTTGTACAGAGTCCTATGTGACATATATTCAAGACGTGCTTGCACTTTGTCGCAAAGTCGACGACAATATGCCAGAAACGGAGAAGGTTGCGCATATTCTCAAGGGTATCGCGGATGACGCCTTTACACTTTTGGTTTTCAAGAGTTCATCGACAGTGCAAGAAGTCATAAATGAATGCCGACGCTTTGAAGATGCCAAAAGCCGTGGCATTACTCCAACTTTTTCCCGTCTTCCCAACACGGCTGCAACATCTACTTGCGAGGACATCCGTGTTCCGCCCATTCCTGCTGCATCGGACAACATTACGCGCATCGTCCGCCGAGAGATTGAAGCTGCCTCCCCTATTCCGCTTCAGGTGCGCACCACCGATGATTCCCACGCCACTATTTCACTCATCCAGGCGGTTGTGCGTCAGGAATTAGCGAACGCGGGTTTACAGACAGTTTGCCCAGTCAACAGGCCCGACTGCCGTCCACCAACAGCACCTGAGCTACCCAGAAGCCCATACGTTCGCCCCCGCTACCAGAATTCTCCAGAATGGCGCACATTCGATGACAAACCCATTTGCTTCAATTGTAGACGTGCTGGACATATTTCCCGCCATTGTCACAATGTTTGGACCTCGCAACCTTGGCCGAATTATCGAAGCACCCGACGGCAAAGTCCCCGATACCCGGAACACAATGACGACAACATCGCTCAACCATCACGTCCAGCACGACCATACCGCTCCCCTTCACCATCGCAACAGCCTCGCTCACCCCTGCGCCGTCGCTCTCCTTCTCCCGCCTACACCCGCCGCTCCTCGGAAAACTGACGGGCGCAGCTCCGAGAGGTGAGCCTGCCATGACGGCCCGACCCGGAATTCCTCTGCCTACACTTCCTGGACATAACCACCTCATTAACGTAGACATAGACGGTGTACCTGTAACTGCACTCATCGATACCGGCGCCCACATATCCGTTATGAACTCGAACCTCCGCGCTCGACTGAAAAAAGTTCTTACTCCTGCTCCGATCCCTGTCGTCCGCGTAGCCGATGGAGCGACCCCGGCTGTTTCTGGGTTATGTACCACTCGTGTCACTGCTGCTGGACGCCACGCTTCTTTTTTGTTTTACGTCTTGAACCGCTGCTCACATGAAGTCATTTTAGGGCTTGATTTCTTATCGGCACATTCGGCTGTTATCGACTGCTCTGCCGGTATTGTTCAGCTCACTTTACCTCAGGCCGTGGAACCTCCAGATCCTGCGCCGAGTCGGCTGTGTTCCGCCGATTACGTTCGCCTACCACGTCTAGCTGTCACTTACATCGACGTCTCTTCAGACCCTCCCGTAGAGGACGGAGATTACATCGTGTCGCCAAACGCTACCGTGTTCCCGTACTCGGTCATCAGCATCAACGACAATGCCGCACGCCTACCTATTGTGAACTTTGACTATGCCCTCAAGTGCTACCCCAGGCTATCTCTCTTGCGACCCTAGCCCCAGCGCGTGACTGTCATGTTTCCGCCTTAGGTGATCCTTCGTCGTCTCCTTCCAGTATTGATCTCGACTCCGCCACGTTCGACAACATAACGAAGATGATCGCCACTGACCTGCCCGATCACGTCGACGCCCTACGTCGCCTGCTCTTGTCCTACCAGGATATTTTTTATCTGGATGACCGACCACTGGGTCAAACAGCAGTCGTGAAGCATGGGATTCACACTGGCGATGCCAAACCCATACATCGACGTCCCTATCGTGTCTCCGCTACTGAACGCCAAGTGACACAGAAGGAAGTCGACAAAATGCTTGCCCGTGACATTATCGAACCTTCCTCGAGCCCTTGGGCTTCTCCTGTCGTACTTGTTAGAAAGAAGGACAAGAGCTGGCGCTTTTGCATTGACTATCGGAATCTTAACCAATAACGAAAAAGGATGTGTACCCGTTACCTCGGAACGATTATGCTCTTGACTGTCTCAGTGGCGCCAAGTATTTTTCTTCGATAGACCTTCGTTATGGCTATTGGCAGATTTCGGTAGACGACATGGATCGCGAGAAGACTGCGTTTATTACGCCTGATGGACTCTATCAATTTAAAGTGATGCCATTCGGGCTATGCAACGCTCCCGCTACATTCGAGCGAATGATTGACGCCCTTCTCCATGGCTTAAAGTGGTCAATCTGCCTATGCTACCTTGATGACGTTATTGTATTTTCGTCGACCTTTGACACACACCTCGAACGTCTCTCTACGGTTCTTTCCGTTTTCCGCAAGGCAGGACTTCAGCTCAACTCAACGAAGTGCCACTTCGGCCGCCGGCAGCTTACTGTGCTCGGGCACCTTGTCGATTCTTGCGGCGTTCGTCCCGATCCGGAGAAAATTCGGGCCGTCAAAGATTTCCCTGTGCCGACATGCCCCAACGATGTTCGAAGCTTTGTAGGCCTCTGCTCCTATTTTCGCAGATTCGTGCGCAATTTGCCGACATCGCACGCCCTCTCACGGACCTTCTTAGGAAAGACGCGACTTTTGTCTGGGGCCCTGAACAAGCAAGTGCATTCGCTGAGCTCACAATGCGGCTGACGTCGCCACCAATTCTCGGCCACTTTGATGCGTCCTCTCCCACGGAAGTTCGCACCGACGCCAGCGGCCACGGTATTGGCGCTGTTCTGGCACAACGACAGCATGGCTGCGATCGTGTCATTGCGTACGCTAGCCGTCTTCTGTCCGCAGCGGAACGCAATTACTCCATCACCGAGCGAGAATGCCTTGCCCTCGTTTGGGCAGTGGGTAAATTTCGCCCCTACCTCTACGGACGACCTTTCACAGTAGTCACCGATCACCACGCCCTTTGCTGGCTTTCGTCCTTAAAAGATCCTACTGGTCGTCTCGGCCGGTGGGCTCTACGCCTACAAGAGTTCTCCTATAGAGTAGTGTAGAAATCAGGCCGACTCCATGTGGACGCTGATTGTTTGTCACGTCATCCAGTTGACCCTCCAGACGTTCCCGCGACCGGAGAGTCTACATGCGTCGTGGCGCTTTCCGCATTTGACGACATCGCCTATGAGCAACGTCGTGACCCTTATCTGAGAGACATAATACTAAGCCTGACTGGCCCGACTTCACCCTCTTTGCGTATCTTTGTCTTGAAGGATGGCATATTATACCGTTACAACATGCACCCCGACGGACAGGAACTGCTGTTGGTCGTTCCCAAGCAGATGCGCCAAACTGTACTCGCCCAGATGCACGATGCTCCTACCGCTGGCCATCTGGGCGTCTCAAGGACCTATGACCGCGTTCGCCGTCGTTTCTTCTGGCCCGGCGTTTACCGTTCTGTTTCCCGTTACGTCGCCGCCTGCAAACCATGTCAGCACCGCAAAAAACCAGCGGCTCTACCAGCTAGCCGTCTTCAGCCCATTGAAATACCATCTGAGCCATTCTTTCGGGTTGGTCTTGAACTCCTTGGCCCTTTTCCTCTATCGCTCAGTGGTAAAAAGTGGATAGCCGTTGCTACGGACTACACCACCCGCTATGCGATCACAAGAGCTCTCCCTACCAGTTGTGCAACTGACGTGGCTGATTTCCTCCTCGAAGATGTCATACTTCATCACGGTGCTCCCCGACAACTGCTTACAGACCGAGGCCGCTATTTTCTTTCACAGGTTGTCCACGATCTTTTGGGCTCCTGCGCTACGAAGCACAAATTTACAACGGCGTACCACCCCCAGACCAACGGCCTCACAGAGCGGCTCAATAGAACTATCACAGATATGCTTGCCATGTACGTTTCAGCTGATCACCGTGACTGGGATGCCGCTCTGCCTTTCATTACATTCGCTTACAATACTTCCCGCCATGACTCTGCTGGTTTCTCACCATTTTTTCTCTTGTATGGACGAGACGCAATCCTACCTTTTGACACGCTCCTCCCCGCCGTTCTTGACACCACGTCGGAATACGCCCAGGACGCTATCACTAGAGCAGCAGAGGCACGTTAAATTGCTCGCCTGCGGCTGACCACTTCCCAGGAAAAGCAACGTCGCATCTATGACGCTCGCCACCGCGATGTGCACTTTAATCCTGGCGACCTTGTACTTCTCTGGAAACCAGCACGTCAAGTTGGTCTATGTGCGAGGTTGATGTCCCCATATTCAGGCCCGTACCATATCTTACGCCAAGTGACCGACGTGACGTACGAGATACGACCTGTCGATGCTCCCACGGCGCGATCATCCTCTGACATCGTCCACGTCACCCGTCTCAAGCGCTATCACCCGAACCTACCGAGCGCCGGGTCGGCCCCTTCGCCGCCGGGGGTCATGCAACGAGGCTATGCAGTGGGGAACGAAGCAGACACAACCGACGAAGACGAAGCTTGCTGATTGTCTCGCGCTCGGGCTCCATCTTGTATGCCCGCCTTCGGCCCTTTGTATATATCCTGGCAATATATCGTAAAGCGTCTTCTCTCCCGTAATAATATTATATATATATATATATATGTATATATATATATATATATATATATATATATATATATATATATATATATATATATGTGTGTGTGTGTGTGTGTGTGTGTGTGTGTGTGTGTGTGTGTGTGTGTGTGTGTTCTGCGTGGAACTTCATATAGTAGCTGATTTGATCTCACCTTTGTTTCACGCTCCTTCATGAGAAAAGTTAGGTGGTTCTCAGACATTGAAACGCGGGGAAGTGACCATCTCCCCACTTATCTTAGGATTGAAGGGCTAATGGACTTCAAGCCTGCTAGCAGCTCTCACCATATGGACTGGCCGACCTTCAAATCAATTATGGAAGACAAGTGCCGTGACGGCTTGACCTCTAGTCTTGAGGACACTATAAAGGGAGCCTTGCAGGCTGCTACACACTCCCTTTCAAAACACCTACACGCGCTCAATATGACATCGAGCAGGAAAAGCTCCGTGCAATTCGTCGCCGCGCAGAGCGTAGGTACAGGCGTACAAAGTCTGTACATGACTTGAGGTTGGCCAGAAGGACTCAAAAGAAAATTCATCGTCGTTTAGACAAACTCGCATTGCAAAGGTGGAGATCTTTTTGCGAATCTTTGGACCCAAGAAAACCTCTGTCTCTGATATGGAGAACTGTTCGCGGCCTCCGTGGGACCCCTCAGCAGCGTCACCCTTTCAGGTCTTTGTCCCTTCACCAACAGTGCAGCGAGATAGACATCGCAGACAGTTTCTGCAGGGGGATCGCTGGAACCTTTACAAGTTCCGCTGGGACTTTGATGCCCGACCACCTACCCACATCACGCGACCCCCGCATGGACTGCCCTTTTACTATGGGTGAACTCGAAGCTGCACTTGCTTTGTGCAAGCGTTCGTCATCGCCAGGACCAGACGATATAAC
>JABSTT010000596.1:0-10290 GCA_013339685.2 Hyalomma asiaticum | reverse complement strand
GAGACAGAAGAAGTCGGTTTTTAGCTAACACTTACACTTCTACTTCTACTAACGTTTCCTACTGGAACTTGTCAATGGCTGCTAATGGGGAATGAGAGACAGAAGAATACAGCTTTTAGTTAACGCGCACGCTGCGAATTTTTTATTGTTCAACAACGCACAGGAGAAATCTCCCACCGGCACCACCTTGGAGGTCAAAGCCTAAGACTGGTTACGCACTACGACTACGACTACGACGAGGGACGAACGGGTGCCGCTTTAAGGAGCTTCGCCCCTAAAATGACGACGAACGAGAAAGGCGTGGCCTCGCAAAACTAAATAGGATCAGAAAACAACACAGCCAACCCCGAACATCCACGGAGTTCCTAGGGGCCACTGGCTGAATAACACGGTGGCACAGTGGTGGCCAATCAGACAGGAACAGGTAAGCGGAAAGACAAGAAAAGCTTGCGGCATCGGGATTCTCGGGGGGTTCCGCGGAAGAGAGTTCCTCGAAAGAGTTCGAGAAAGGCAGCGGAAGGCAGCGGATCGTCCACCGGCCCGGGCGTTGAAGACGGCAGTCGGGTTTCGGACCCGAGCCGCAAGGGCTTCACCCGACCGGGACCTCCTGCTGACCTGTCTCCAGCCAAAGGAACCCCAGTGGCTCGCAAGCTCCAGGCGAGGACTTGCTCACTCCTGTGCCCGTAGGCATAGCGGGAACAGTCGGGCTGCGGGCCCGAGTTCCACGCCGAGACGCCTCGACAAGATGCCGCTACCACCTGATCGAGTCGCCTAGCTGCCCACGTCCTCTGTCGCCACCATACATCTGGCATGGTGATCTTCGCAATCCTGCTGCGCTTCGCTCACTCGTTCTGCACGAAGTTCATCGACAATTTGGTGAGCCGTCCAATTCTCCCGCGTCGCCTCCGCACATCACTGCCGGACCCATGCCCACTAATCTGTCAGGACTCGCGTATGACTGATAGAAACTTTATTAGAACAGCTACATTCGAACGGATGATGGATAACATCCTTCGCGGCTACAAATGGAGTACGTGCCTCTGTTACCTTGACGACATCGTAGTCTTTTCTCGAGACTTCCCCACTCACCTTGTTCGTCTACGTGCTATTCTGAAGTCCCTCACATCTGCCGGACTTCAACTTAACATCAAGAAGTGCCATTTTGGGGCGCGTCAGCTGACGATACTAGGCCACGTCGTCTGCAAAGACGGCGTCCTCCCGGACTCCGCGAAACTTCGTGCAGTTGCCGAGTATCCGAAGCCCACCTCCATGAAGACACTTCGAAGTTTCATTGGCTTGTGTTCGTACTTCCGTCGATTTGTCCGCGACTTTGCTACCATCATCGCGCCCCTTACGAATCTTCTCACAGCCTCTAACGGCCTCCTTGCGTGGTCACCTGAGTGCGACGTGTCCTTTACGACGCTAAGACGCTTGCTAACGTCGCCTCCTATACTCCGGCACTTTGACCCCAATGCGCCTACGGAGGTCCATACTGACGCCAGCGGCGTCGGCCTTGGTGCTGTATTGGCTCAGCGGAAGCCAGGCTACGTGGAATAAGTTGTGGCATATGCGAGTCGCACCCTCAAGAAAGCCGAGCGCAATTACTCAGTTACGGAGAAAGAGTGCCTCGCCATAATTTGGGCGTTGGCTAAGTTTCGCCCGTATCTTTATGGTCGCGCCTTTGACGTTGTCACAGACCACCATGCTCTGTGTTGGCTCTCGTCGCTGAAAGATCCGTCAGGGCGCCTCGGTCGCTGGGCGCTCCGCCTGCAAGAATACGACATTCGTGTTGTTATACCGGTCAGGCCGTAAACACTCCGACGCTGACGCGCTGTCCCGCTCACCACTGGCGTCCGACACGGCTTCTCCGACAGGTTCTTCGCTCCTCTCGCCAATTGACTACGTCGACATGTCGTCGGAGCAACGCAAGGATACGTGGGTTCGCCAACTCCTTGAGTTTCTGACAAACCCATCCCTTCGTCCCGCTTCAAGAAGTATCCGTCGCCATGCTTCCCATTTCGTCGTTAGAGATGGTCTCCTTTACCGGCGAAATTACGCACCTGATGGCCGCAAGTGGTTACTTGTGATACCGCGCCATATGCGCAAGGATATCTGCGCCGCTTTCCACAATGACCCGCAAAGTGCTCATGCCGGCGTTCTCAAGACTTACACCCGCCTTCGTCAACGCTACTACTGGCGCGGCATGTACGCCTTTGTGTGCAAGTATATCCGTGCTTGCGTAAAACTCCACCTCAACACCCGACTGCCACACTCCAGCCTCTCCCTTGCCCTGGCCGTCCATTCGACCGCGTTGGCATCGATTTATACAGCCCGCTTCCCTCGACTTCATCTGGGAACAGGTGGATAATTGTTGGCGTGGACCATCTCACACGTTACGCCGAGACCGCGGCGTTGCCCACAGCTACTGCGAGAGAACTTGCATTTTTCCTCCTACGCAACTTTGTCCTGCGCCACGGTGCTCCTAGGGAACTTTTGAGCGACAGGGGACGTGTTTTTCTTTCTGATGCCATTCAAGCGTTGCTTCATCAGTGCAATATCATTCACCGCACGACCAGCGCATATCATCCGCAGACGAATGGTTTGACAGAACGCTTTAATCGAACTCTTGGTGATATGCTAACAATGTACACTGCGTCCGACCAGACCAACTGGGACACCGTCCTCCCATTTGTCACATACGCGTACAACATTGCTACGCAAGCGACCACCGGATTCTCCCCGTTCTTTCTTCTGTACGGACGCGAGCCATCCTGTACGCTGGACACTATCCTTCCATACACACCTGATTCCAGTGAATACACCCCGATTTCTGATGTTGCTAGGTACGCGGAAGATTGTCGAAAGTTGGCTCGTTCTATGACAACAGACGCTCAAGGTCGCCAGAAGGTACGACTCGATTGTGACTGCTCGCTTTCCACTTTCCCGACGGGAGCCCTCGTTTGGCTTTGGGTCCCCCCGAGCACGCCTGGTCTTTCGTCGAAATTCCTCGCACGCTACCACGGCCCCTACCGCATCCTCACACAGACGTCTCCTGTCAATTACGAAGTCGAACCCTTGACTCCATCCCAGGACTTACGTCGTCGTGGACGAGAAATCGTCCACGTCAGCCGCCTCAAACCGACTCGAACTATCAAAGGCCTCCATCTCTTTCGCCGCGAAATGTTATCGACGTAAACATTGAAGGAACTGCCGCACTAGCGCTTATTGACACAGGGGCCGCCGTTTCTGTAATTTGTGAGAACCTCTGCCGTAGGATCAAGAAATTGACCATGTTGCTCCCGGGACTAGTGCTCCGCACTGTAAGCTCACAGTGCATTTCCCCTTCTGCCATGTGCACCGCGCGTGTAGTTATTCAAGACGTACTTTATGTCATAGAGTTCTATGTGCTGCCGTCATGCTCCCACGACATTATTCTCGGATGGGATTTCCTTTCACGTCATTGTGCCGTCATAGACTGTTCTCGGGCGGAAGTGGCTCTTACTCCGCTGCAAGACTCCATTTCGGCTGACCCTATGCCCGACCCTCACAAACTTGTCGTTGCTGCAGACACCGATATACCGCCGAAAACGTGGACCCTCGTAGCCGTCTCCTGCCCGGCCGCCTCTGACGGAATGGTCTTGTTTACCCCGCACCTCCTCCAAATGCGACGTGGTTTATTGACGTCTGGACGACGGATAACGTCAAAAGCGAGCTCCGACAAACGGCGAGCGTCAAGCAGCCAAAATCCGGGCAAGCGCTCGCTCGAGGCACGAGACTGTCGCCAACGCTGCGGCTTGCTTCCTTGCCTTCCTTGTCTTCTTCTTCATTACAGAACTAATTTCTCCGTTTTGTCATGCTGTTATTTCTCAAGTGCTTGTAGTTTAGTTTCTCTCTTTTCTTATTAGGTTATAGTAAAAGCTTGTGTGTGTGCTGTTGTCGTGTGGAAAAACGGCTTTGTCCTCATTTAGACTCTCGGAGGCTTCGCCTGGGTGAGTCGTCCGAAAACAAATCTGTAATACAAAGAACCTGCTTTAAATATCATCACAAATTGGCGTCCGCGATAGGACAGGACAAAGCCGTTTATTTTTCGCAGAAATTGCATCTTCCACAACCATGAGTTCAGAATTGAGGGAAGTCTTAGAGAAGTTGGCACGGCGCATGGGCCTTGAGGGCGATGAGTTAAAGGCGTGGTGTGACGACCGCGAAGCAGCAGAACTAGAGGAGGAAAGAGTGCGGATGGAGTTTGAGAGGGAAATGGAGAAGGGTGAAAGAGAACTTGAGGAATTGAAGTTAAGAATGCTTCAATTGCAGCTTCAGCTGGCAGATGCAGAACAGGCGAGTTTCGTGAGAGAAAGGCGCGAGCGCGCGTTAGGCGAGAGCTTCAGCGTGCCGGCGTTCGAGGTGTTCTCCAGGAGCATTGGTCAGGAGAATGAACCTCTCGTGAATAGCTATGATGAGCATCACTATGGCATTTCGCAGGATGAGCAGCTAAATGTTGATTTAGAGGATGGTAGGGAGGTATGCAGCCGAGAAAGTAACTATACCTTGTGTGAGCTTGATAAAGCGAAGTGCAAGTTCGTAAATCCGGAACACGGTAGTTCCACATAGTATGAGTTCTGTGATACAGCCTCTAGGAGGCCAAGCTCATTTAAGGAGGTCAGAGAACCTCAAGAACACGACGGCCAATGCCGTACAGAAACTTCCGAGGCGTTTGATGCCCACAGTTTAGGTGTGCCGCTTGCTGCGGGTACACATGACACAGTCATGGTCCAGGATTATTTGGGAGACTCTCTTAATGAAGAGAGATTGACTTGTCAGGAGAGCACAGTTGTGACCTGTTCGGGAGTAGTCGACAAGGACTCATTAAGGCGGGGACAATGGAGTCCCAAGTTGAGCCAGCAGTATGCGATAGCGCAAACTGGCAAAACGATCTTGATAGAGCGGTCGGCAGAGTGCAAGAGTGCACTATAAAATCTGTTGAATGTGGTCTTGAACTATGTAGCGTTCTAGGTGAAAAGCAAGAGGCGACTGTTCAAATAGTTGTTAGAGAGAGTCAATGGACAGAAGCAAAGACGCCTGAGCTAGATCCGGGGAATGAAAACCCCAACTGTGTCTCAACGTTTGTACAGGGTTTTATTAGCAACAAGAACGCTCATACACCTGCTGGGGCGTTCATGATTTCAGCAAGTGTTCCTGCTGAGGGTTCACGAGCGTACACAGCTGTTCGAATTAGCCTATGCGTTGACATGGCAGGTGGCACCTTTCGAACGCGTCCGGCTCTGTGCGCGTGGAGAGAACGTACACAGTTTTGTCATAGCTGGGTTTTGTCTAACAGCTTGAGAAAGCGTTCGAGTTTTAGGGGCGAAGCTCCTTAAAGCAGCACCCGTTCGTCCCTCGTCGTAGTCGTAGTAGTAGTGCGTAACCAGTCTTACGCTTTGATCTCCAAGGTGGTGCCGGTGGGAGATTTCTCCTGTGCGTTGCTGAACAATAAAAAATTCGCAGCGTGCGCGTTAACTAAAAGCCGAATTCTTCTGTCTCTCATTCCCCATTAGCAGCCATTTCGTGCGTCCCCGATGTATGTAGTAGTAGTAGTAGTTAGTAGTAGGTAGCCACCGGCGCGTACCTGCTGGAGCGCACGCACACGCCGAGGGCGAGCGCGTGGCACCTGGCGCTCGCCCTCGCCGCGGGCGCCGGGAGCCACGCGCTCCCCGGCAAACTTGACACTGCCCCGGCAAACGCGAGAGACAACGTTGGCGCAGGCAGCGTCTCCTAGCGCGTTTCTTGATTGAGAAATACCGACTGCTCGCGTTGGAGAAACGTTCACCGGCAAAACCCATATATATATATATATATATATATATATATATATATATATATATATATATATATATATATATTGGATCTTGACTTGCAATGAGGTGCCGGTGGGAGATTTCACTTGTGCATTGTGCATAGTTGAACCGTGAGGATTCGTAGCATGCGCGTTAACTAAATTAATCCGGAACTCGGCACGATCTACGATGCATATCCCGAGCTTCGCCCACTCATCATCATTCACTCCGTGGATATGCTGTAATTTTTTTCGCTTGGAGCAGACGATATACGTCTCAGTTGAAACACCTTGCTATGATTTCCTTTAAGCTCGTGAAAGGTGACGTGCGCCTTGTTTGGGACGCGATCACTTAAAGCACTGTATTAAACTGGACGCTATCTCTGTTGGGACTTCTGAACTGTTTGAAGGACTTCTTGGGAACCTCTGTCTGATAATGACATGTGATGGAAGGGTTCATGTAATTTAGTTTACAGAAGTTACACACTACCTGTGTTAATTTGTGGACCTAATAGCGGAAAAACTATCAGGTGTTCCGTGAAAGTCTTATGCTGTTACCCTTAGTACTGTTTCTTTTTTGAACTTTGTTTGAGGCTCTATTTTGCTAGTGTCAAGATTCTTGTTGATGACTTATATATGTGCCAGTATGCAGTATGTGTTTATGTGGAGCATCGGTTGAACTGTGTGTGAACGAATTGTGCTTAACTTGACGCGCACATCTCTGCAGTTTTTTTTAAGAAAAAGAACTTAGTTCGAAGGGGGCCTTATTGTGATGTGCGCGGTTCAAAAAGTGCGCTTGAAAAACAAAAGAAGTGACGCAAAGGAAAAGAAGACGACGTGAGAAGACGCTCGCGGACCGGGAGGACACCACCTGAAAATGACGACGAATGAGAAAGGCGTGGCCTCGCAAAACTAAATAGGATCAGAAAACAACACAGCCAACCACGAACATCCACGGAGTTCCTAGGGGCCACTGGCTGAATAACACGGTGGCACAGTGGTGGCCAATCAGACAGGAACAAGTAAGCGGAAAGACAAGAAAAGCTTGCGGCATCTGGATTCTCGGGGGGTTCCGCGGAAGAGAGTTCCTCGAAAGAGTTCGAGAAAGGCAGCGGAAGGCAGCGGATCGTCCACCGGCCCGGGCGTTGAAGACGGCAGTCGGGTTTCGGACCCGAGCCGCAAGGGCTTCACCCGACCGGGACCTCCTGCTGACCTGTCTCCAGCCAAAGGAACCCCAGTGGCTCGCAAGCTCCAGGCGAGGACTTGCTCACTCCTGTGCCCGTAGGCATAGCGGGAACAGTCGGGCTGCGGGCCCGAGTTCCACGCCGAGACGCCTGGACAAGATGCCGCTACCACCTGATCGAGTCGCCTAGCTGCCCACGTCCTCTGTCGCCACCATACATCTGGCATGGTGATCTTCGCAAGCCTGCTGCGCTTCGCTCACTCGTTCTGCACGAAGTTCATCCACAATTTGGTGAGCCGTCCAATTCTCCCGCGTCGCCTCCGCACATCACTGCCGGACCGATGCCCACTAATCTGTGAGGACTCGCGTAGGACTGATAGAAACTTTATTGGAACTAATTTCTCCGTTTTGTCATGCTGTTAGTTCTCAAGTGCTTGTAGTTTAGTTTCTCTCTTTTCTTATTAGTTTATAGTAAAAGCTTGTGTGTGTTGTTGTCGTGTGGAAAAACGGCTTTGTCCTCATTTAGACTCTCGGAGGCTTCGCCTGGGAGAGTCGTCCGAAAAGAAATCTGTAATACAAAGAACCTGCTTTAAATATCATCACAGAGTCCAAACAAATTTGTTCCAAAGCCTACATAGCCATCTTCTCATGTGCTGTAACGCGCGCTCTTTATCTAGAACTCACAACTGACATGACGGCCGTCAGCTTCGCCGCGGCATTTCGGCGTTTCATTTCCCGCCGTGGACTACCATCTACGATATACTCGGACAACGCCCTAGCCTTCAATCACACCGCGCGGCAGCTCGGAAAGGAACCGACATCCACTCTGGCGGATTTCTGCAGCGAGCATCGCATCGAATGGAAGTTCAATGTCGAGCGAGCTCCTTGGTGGGGCGGATGGTGGGAACGCATTATTCGTATCACCAAGTGCACGTTGAAGCGTGCCTTGGGTCGCAGTCGCCTGTCCTTCGAAGATATCGTAACGGTTCTGTGTGAGGTGGAGGCAAATATCAACAGCCGCCCGTTGACATATTTATCAGCCGATTCCGAGGACCCAGGACCACTCACGCCATCACACTTTCTGCTTGTCAAACGTACAACGAGTTTGCCTCAAAGTTTCGGCGCTGCGATGCCTCAATCTACAGGCGTCGATCTTCGACGTCGATTACGTCATCGACAAGCTCTGACAGAGGATCTGTGGAAACGCTGGCGCTAGGAATACCTGCTGCTTCTGCGCTCTGCCCACGAAGCGACACCGAAGGCGTCGCCGCGACTTCGAGTCGGCGATGTGGTCCTGGTACACGACGACGGCTTGCCTCCAATCATGTGGAAACTGGCTCGCGTAACGGAGCTGCTACCCGGACGCGACGGCGTAGTCAGAGCGTGTTACCTGAAACAGGCCTCTGGTTCGGTGATCAAACGTCCCGTCCAGAAAGTTTACCTCCTAGAAGCAGGAGGCACCACATAAACTTGTCGGCCGCGGGAGTATGTTGCAAATAAAGACGACGAAGGGGCGGCTAGCGCGAGCAGGGGCCACGGGCGGGCTCGCGCTATTAGTTTCCGCCATTCGTTCGAACAGCCCAGACGGTCGGGTCCGGCTCTCATTCGTATTTTTCGCTACATTCTTGTGCTGTGAACTGTTAATGCATATTTCATTTGTAAGAAGGGGAAAGAGTGCATTAGTGAAACGTCTGTTAATCTTAGAAAAGGGGAGAGAAAATATCTAGAGGGCTGTGTGTAATGGTATGTGATGTCGGATGACGGTGGCGATGTGCTTGACAGACAGATCATGCGTATGTTGTGTGTATATGTCTGTCGGTGCAGCCACAAGTAAAGGTAGATGAAAGTGAGCATTTGTCCTGTCCCCTCTTGTCATTGTGACTGTTGTTCCTGCACCTAGATTACCCTGATAAATAATATGCACCATCTCGCCCAGTATCAAGTGTTGTTAACCTACATACTGCCGAGCTCATTTTGTCGCTCGGGTTAACATCTCGTGCGCATGAGTTATGACACCTATTCATTTAGGTTTAGCTAACGGTATAATATTAACTATCGAGTCGAACGCCTTAGAAAGATCTTAATATACGCGAACTACTGCGCAGAACTTGCTCCTGGCTTCGGTGTGGAGTTGTAGGTCCGGGGCACCTATAGCAGTTAGGGAACCACCGAGAACTTGTAGAGGTGGTTCGGGCTGGGTCGTGGCGTCGGAGCAAGGCCGTGCGCTGCACTCCAGTATCGACTAGAGATGTAAGCATCCCGGTGCCCACGACGCGGACCTCAATAGTGGGGAGCGGCCGCCTTTGATACTGGATGGTTTGGTGCAGCACTTGAAGGCACGTCTTACATCCGTGTCCGAAACTCCCTCACGAAGAGCATCCACGTCGAGAACCAGCGAGCTGAGAGCCAATGTTTCGGGGCGGACTAGCAGCGTCTTGCAACAGCACTGGCCGCCGTACGAACCTTTCCAGGTCGTATTGGAAAGATTGTGCAGATATTAGGGACACATGTGTCGGGACTATAGGCCGTCCACGACACACGGTCTGGCTGTCAGCGGGGTCCACCCTATGTCACAATTTTGTAGGAGGCGGAGTTTGTCGTATGCATATGTGGTGATGTTTCTCCGTTTCAGCTTGCTGCCGGGACCGCATCTCCGTGGACCGAGTATCGTAAGCACCAGGAAGAGGTGCAAATGGAGATGTCAAAGCTGCTCTCAAGTTAACCATGTAGCGTAAGTGCTGGCTTGGAAGTGATGCCAAGCATCGGCAGCTCCTCGCAGACGACCTTCGGCGATGGAATTATTCATATGATCTGGCGACAAATGTATAACGGCCACTGCGTTGGCGGTAGAGAACAAAGTGGTGGGGTCGTCCTTAAACCTATGAAATTCGGGAATCATTCTTGGCAGGTGCGGTGGCACACACAGTGCCGCAAGTAGAGCAGCTTTGCTGTCAATGTCGCGACAGCAAAGCAAGGGAGATACGCAAAGCGTACCATATACGAAAAACTGGCCCTGACTGTGTACGTGGCACTTCAATATCTCTGTACAACAGTGAAATGAATTTCTTAGACAACCATAGTTAGGAAGCGTGTTGTGTCGCGGAGGCGTAGTGATGAAAGTTTTCGTGTGTTTATGTGGTGTGCGTGAGATAAAATTCAGTTGCAAGTCTGCGCACGTGTCTGTCTGTGTCTGGTTTATGTGGTCGTTGTTTTTACCGCGCAGTTCCTTTTGATTTGTTTAGCTTGGTATGTTCTGCAGTTGAAGGAACGTCAAACA
>JABSTT010000595.1:0-11194 GCA_013339685.2 Hyalomma asiaticum | reverse complement strand
GAGAAACTGTCCACAAGTTGCTTTACATGCTTGCTACATTACTGAAAAATGCGCAGTGCCATACAAAAAACCAGCCGTAAAACCCCAACAGTGATCTTTGGGTTCGCCCTGTAGCTGATTTGATAAGGATAGCCCTCGCTTCTTCGTACCGAACAAAAAGTGTACTCACCTTTCGTCCGCTGGGAAATGGAAAAATTTCGCTGCGCTGCTTCTTCCCGAGTTATGGCACCAAAAAGCACCGCAGCACGCCTTGTGTCCTTTTCCTAGTTTCGCCGACATTTTGAGCGCGTTCGTACTCACTAACACCGAAATGTTCACCTTGAAGGCACTTTAAAGAAATTCCACACGTGCACAGTGAAAACGGCAGAAGCAGACGGACGGAATGGCAGCAGAAGAGATAAGAGCGAAAGCGCCGCCCGTCGGCGCAACGAATGCAGCGTCTGGATAAATACATAGGGTGCTAATATATATATATATATATATATATATATATATATATATATATATATATATATATATATATATATATATATATATATATATATATATATATATATAGAAACAAGTTAATGAGCCCCGCCACGGTGGTCTAGTGGCTAAGTTACTCGGCTGCTGATCCGAGGGTCGCGGGATCGAATCCCGGCCGCGGCGGCTGCATTTCGATGGAGGCGAAATGTTGAGGCCCGTGTGCTGTGCGATGTCAGTGCACGTTAAAGAACCCCAGGTGGTCGAAATTTCCGGAGCCCTCCACTACGGCGTCTCTCATAATCAGAACTGGTTTTGGGACGTAAAACCCCACAAAGCAACAACAACAACAAGTTAATGAGCAAACAGACAATGAAGACAATGCTCTGAGCATCGGACGCGACATCCGAAGGTCGTGGGTTCGGGTCCCACCGAAGGCAGGTTTGTCTTTTCGTCCACTTTAATTCCTTTCTACCTTCTCCACAATTAAAATACCACAAGTAACTTCCCCTATGCTTTCCTAGGCTTCATTGTCTGTTTGCTCATTAACTTGTTTCTAACAAATAAAGAACGAGCCCTTGACCCCTTCCCCCTTCCCTTTCGTTATATATATATATATATATATATATATATATATATATATATATATATATATATATATATATATATATATATATATATGTATGTATGTATATGGGTGGCCGGTGAACGGTTCTCCAACGCGAGCACTCGGTATTTCTCAATCAAGGAACTCGCTAGGAGACGCTGCCTGCGCCAACGTTGTCTCTCGCTGGTGAGGGTGCGTTCTCCTTCTTTGCGAGCTGGTAGAGCGTTCCTCTAAGAAAGAGCGTTTCCATAGCCAACGCGCGCCTTTCGCTCTCTCTCTGTCTCTCTCACTCTCACACAAGACAGCAGAGGCACGCGCCGTGAGAGAGAGAGAGGCAAGCGCCGGAAGGCACGCTCCGAGGGCGAACGCGTGCCTCCCGGCACGCGGGTTACGCCTGACGCGTGACAAGGTTAGACTAAGAGGAGCTTCGCCCCTAAAAAAGAAAAATACCCGAGGATATATTTTATTTCTACACATAATTGCATAACTTTACTTTATCCATGCGTAGGTTGCAAAGATAAGGCCACGCATGCAAATGTTGCAGAATTTTCGCTTCCTACCAAAACAAGGGCGGACGCTTTATTTCCAATACCGAAACTACTCGAAATGTACGGCCCCTGCTAGCGTTGCTGTTAGTTTGTGGGCTGATGCTGGCGCTTGCTTGCGCCAACCTACTAACTAACGGGACTGTTGCTTCCATCACACTTCATCGGATGCATCAATGGAGTCAAGCGGAGTGAACCGAAGCAAGCGCTGAACTGAACGCGCGTAGCGTTCTACCCGCTTTATATTCACACTTGAAGGAGAGGCGACTAAAGGAGGAGAGTAGCGCATTCGCCGCGAGAGCAGAAGCGAGAACGCAGGAGAAGCGCAAACAGGTGGTAGGAGAGAAGTGGAGAGAGTAACGCGCTGCTGTTGGAGAGAGGGAAGGAGGTGAGTTGCGCATGCGCAGTGTGAGTGCGGACGCCGACGCTGCATGACATGCCGCCGCTAAGAAATGCTTCGCATTTAATAAAACGCATCCCAGTCTTTTTATTCGCTTCCTATGCAGCAAAAGGAGTCGACGCTGACAGGCGTCGCTGCTCTAACGGCAACCGGAATCTGCTTTTAACCGCGCCGCATGGTGGCAGCGTCTCCCCGGCGTTGTGCGCACGCGCTCTGTCGGGGCAGAACCCGGTGTAGCCACACACGACGGCTGTCAACTAATGCTTGCAGCAGGTGTTAAGACTCCATAAGTAAAAAATCCTGGTAAAAAATTATTTACGGCGATTTCCCCGTTGTCATTGCATGATTGGACAATCTGACCGGTAAGCTTTCCGTTCAAATAAGCCAACCAGGTAATTTAGGTACTTTAAAAAATAGTTGTAGGTCCCTTTAACAGCTGCTTCATGACGCTAGAGGATCTTTTGCTCTGAGCGTGCTCTGTCGTTCAAAGCGACGACGTGGCTAAGTCTATGCGGCATTCTGTGCGCCAACAAGGACACTCGTAGAGGATGCGTGCAATTGTTTCCGGGGCTAAGTCCGAACTGCAATGGCGCCTCAAATAAGCGTTGATTAACCAGAGGAAGGAAAGCAACCCCCAATACACACACACACACACACACACACACACACACACACACACACACACACACACACACACACACACACACACATACATACATACATACGTCAATAAATATTGTCACGCAGTGTTCTGACTGGAAGAGCCGGAGATAGAAAGCGTCTTGGGGCATCGAAACTTTCTGGTGACCTTGTCCTAATTAGGCGGTGGTAGCGTCTACAGGCGCAGATGTCTTTCGGGCGGGTTACAAGAGAAAGACCGCCGCGGCTCGACGACGCACGCCGTTTTATACACGGCAATATTCGAGCAAGACGCTCCTTCTGAACGCGTCGACATGGAAGTCGAATGCCACAGCATCGTTCATGCGTGTTCGTACTATACGCCTAGTGTTGCGCATGCACAGACGCAATCCGAAGGTAGAAATGCTAAGAGCGCGCGTCTGTCGCTACAAATGAAAAGACGACATGTGGCAATATGATCTGCGTGGGTGTCTTCACCCTTGTTAACCGGTATTTGTCCTCCATCGGATTCGAAAGATTGCCTGGACCACATTATTCTGCTTACTGCAAATGATGCCCCATGCATCGATGATCTTCAGTACGCTGCCCACACGCACGCACAGAAGTTCTTTGTACAAAGCCTCCGACCGATACGCCCTTGCGCCTTTCCTGCAGCGCCTCACTCTACCCCGAGGGACATCACAAGAGTTCGTAGGGGCGTTTTTAGCGAGTGTTGACAGTAACCTCCAGTGACTCCTGCGGAGCGCACACTAAGGGCTGATCGAACGCTTCATTCTTGAACCTGTCTCTTAGTAATGTGAGCTCAGCAAGCAAATGACAGCTTCTCACGCAGAACGAGAGCTCAACAACAATGAACCGCGGGGACCCCTGAATATGCTGAGGAGGAAGTGGGTGTTTTAACATTTTATAAAGATCAAGAACGAATACAGAGATAAGGAGTGACATCCGGGAGTCATAATTGGGCGGCGCATGTGCGTAATGCCGTCCAAGCGTACAGTGCGCCAACAGGTGCTGTGCCTTACCAGAAATTTAATTTATTATTATTATTGCAGTCGTTTGAGATAACCTTTATGGCTACATTTTCAGCAAACACAGCAGGCGCCCTTTAAACCCCCAGCTTACAGTAGGCGGTCTTCACATATAGTAAATTCAACGCGTTGTGTCGTCCCGCATAGGAAAATGAAAGAAAATAACTTTCAGGTGACGACGCACGGCCTGAGCGTGTGGGCAAGAAGCCTAGCAGACGAGGTGGGAGAGCTGTGGCATTGCGTCCAGTCGTGACGGGATTGTTCGTATGTCGAACACACATCGACCTGCGTGCGTGGATCACGTCGTTCCACTGTGACGTTGATGTCCGCCTCGTACGTGATGATACCGCCATCTGTCGACGTCCGTCATTAATTGCCCGCGCCTCCGGCATTTGGTAACATTTCCTGACGCCGTGTGCGCTCTCCACGCACGCCGCGTTAGACTCGAAGTGACCGCCGGTATAGTGCCAGCATTAGTTAGCGTCGACTCGCGCTGCTCATGCTTTCGTTTGTTTTTGATTTCTGCTTAAGGACGAAGTACCTTAGCGTCTCTAGCTGCCGGCGTCTCTTGTGGTGTGCCGTCGTCACGGTAAATCAATTTGTCAAACGATGGTAAAAAAGAAACAAGTGTATAATGGATAAAAGCGGTTCGAAATGAGCTAACATGATTCAAACTAATTTAAAATAAATAAATAGTAAGGATTGAATTGCATTAATAACAGAAAATTGTTGAATTCGGTTGCGAAAACTGTGTGGGCCGATCCCGGAGGCAGTGAACCCAGGCAGTGTATGTCTAGGGTTGTCGTGTCAGAAGCGATTCTAACGAGTTTGCGTCTTTGTTTCTTTCAACCTACGTTCCTGTTCACTTCTTTTCAGAATGCACAAGCACCAAAAAGTCCAAGTTGCTATTTTGGTTGTAAGTGCCAAATAAGTAATTTCTATGCAATCTCTAAATAAAGGTATTACGCTACTAGAGAGCTACTAGGTGCCTTGGAGAAAGAAATTACAATGCTCTCAATATTTCTATTAGAAGCGCGGTGACAGTGTCTTAAAAACTTGCACATCTTAGAGAGTCGTTTAATAAGAGAACAGCGAAGATCCGCGTATGTGTGTCGTAAGATACCCTAACCATCGTTCGTCGTTAATGTCTCTTCTCGAAATACTGTGACTGCTCTAACAACTGTCCCATCGTCGGACTGAATGGCCCTAGATAACGGAGAAAGAAATAGTTTTACACGAGCCTGCTTGAACGCGCGACTTCGTGCGTGCTTTGGCGAGCCGGCCGATTCGAGTCACTTTACAATGACTATACGGCGGATGCAGGCGCATCTCCTCTGTCGACTAAGCAAGGAACTACTTTTGTTCCACCCCACCCCCCACCCACACACACCTTGCGTTCGGGGAGAAACGCGCGCGGCTAGGGATGGTAAAATCGATGAACGATTAATCGATTAATCGATTAAATACACGCCATTAATCGATTAATCATCATCAATTTCTCGCCTTCAATTAATCGAATTAATCAATTAAAGCTCTTCGATTAATCGATTACGGCACGCACCCCCCCCCCCGCCCCACTCTAACACCGCCCCTTGGCCGGAGCGCATGAATCCGAGGCGCGCGACGACGAGACGCAGATGTCGAGCGCGTATCTCTACGCAAGTAGAAGGAGCCCGGAGCCGCAGTCGGCCATACCCCATAGAGATAGAAATCAACTCGACCCGATCTCCGTCGCCTACACCGTTTTATTTAACCCCCAGATTTTACTTGCTTCTTGTGTAAGTGCCACATTTTAATATGCGCTGCTTATTTCTTTACTGGTTCCGTTCTTATTGGCGTTGTATTTTACTCCTTAGCGAATTAAAGATTATTTGTCACCAATGAAAGAAAGAGAGCTAATCTATTGGAAGGTAGAGAGGGAGCCCTGATCTAGTACGCCCGGCCTTCTAATCTACTCTGGGGACAACGCAACAGGGGAAAAGAGCCATGAAGCATGATGAATGGGATAAGAATGAGTGATCCGTATATACATAAGACATGACTGCTTGCGCAAAGGGGACATGGATGCAAGTAATCATATTTCATTACGCGTGATACCAACTAGCCCAACTGTCTGCCTTAACGCCTATGTACCCCTTGATGACTGTAATGCTAGCTTTCCTGCAATGCAGTGAGCCCAATTTATGGCAGCTATTTACTTTTGCAAAACAGCGTGCTATGACGCTGGAAATGTCAACTCAGATCTCTTGACATAAACACTCATAATAGTCAAACTCCAGCACGTGTAATTGGGACCTCGCCTCCACTTGAAACGTGACAGGGGCCGCCATTAGTTGGGAGAATGTGCTGTGCAGGGAAACATACTTGAGGATTATGAAAAAGGTCTAATACGTAGTCGCATGATGGAAAGAAACTACTTTAGCTGCATTTAAGTCTAATAGTCGCTTTTCATAATCCGCAACTTTGCGCAATGGTATACCGAACGTCTAGCATCCAGTCCATTCCTATTGAAAAAAAATGACCTCGTAGCATTTGGTAATTCTGTACGATGCCCTATTTCGGGTGAAATACAGCTTTTATCTATTGCTTGTACTCCCATGTCAGCCAGCCTAGAGGCCGCCGTCTATTACTGTGGCACGAACGGAGGGCAGTCGCCAAATACTATGTTTTCTAATCTCTGATACATTAGACAGCGCTCACAGTTCGAACCGTACGCGTGACTGGAAAGGTGCGCGTAGCGCCGAGTTAAGTCGGCGACCAGGTGAACCTGTGCAGTATACTGGCACAGCTGCCGTTTATTCTAGCTGGGAAGAAAAACTCGTGTCGCTCTATTTCCCTCAGATGCCTGCACTGGTGGCCTGTTTGAGACGAGTGATTGCTGTGCGATCTCGCATGAGTGACCTCAAGGAAGAGATGACGTCAGTTCATGGTTATAGTATTATCGAGGGTTTCCACAATATCTAACGGCCAAACCGAGAGATGTTGCCGTCCCTACAAAAGCGAGCGTCTTTAACTTTGCTTTCCCCTTCGTCTCTCTCTCTCTCTGTCTTTTTTACCTTTCTCGGTATTTCCTCACTCTTGACCACACTGCATGTTTCCGGTGCGACTTTCCAAGCAGTGTGGGCACCGAAAGAGCCCCCGATTTCGGTTCGCTCTAGTAGGCAGACTTCGGGGAAATACGACCTGCTGCCGAATCGTCCGTGGATCATGGCCACCCAGGGAATCTTGGGCCCTTGACAACATCCAAAGACGACGGGCTCCCTGTGTTCGGTCGGCGAAAGTGCGAATTTTCACGCAGCCCCCAATGCGCACATGTGATCTCTAGCGCGTCGGATAAATACTTGTGTCGATATCAAACACAAGCAACGCTTCTCAGACAACAAGGCATCATTTTTCAAGTACTTATAAAAAATGTCGATTAATCGATTAATCGATTAAAACATCACAGCGAAAGCAATTAATCGATGAAAGGTCGAATCGATGAACGATTAACGATTAATCGATTAAAAAATTTAATCGACCATCCCTACGCGCGGCCCCGGACGCTAACGCCGTCGTCAGCTATACTGGCCGCTAGAGCGGCAGTGCGTGTCTTTAAACAAGAAGAACAAAGGCACTACAATATGCACGAGCGTCGTGTGCTTTCAAGAAACGAAATATACGTGGACCGTTGTATTATCAACGTTCTTCTCAATATTTATTATTTATGAACACGTTCTTTGTGCGCGAAAAGGACGGAAAGAAACTTTAGCCCACTTTAGGGGGCAGACGATTTGGGCCCGTCGCGGTCGTTCGGTGGTTACAACCGAAATAGCAACTTGGACTTTTTGGTGCTTGTGCATTCTGAAAAGAAGTGAACAGGAACGTAGGTTGAAAGAAAAAAAGACGCAAACTCGTTAGAATCGCTTCTGACACGACAACCCTAGACATACACTGCCTGGGTGCACTGCCTCCGGGATCGGCCTACACAGTTTTCGCAACCGAATTCAGCAATTTTCTGTTATTAATGCAATTCAATCCTTACTATTTATTTATTTTAAATTAGTTTGAATCATGTTAGCTCATTTCGAACCGCTTTTATCCATTATACACTTGTTTCTTTTTTACCATCGTTTGACAAATTGATTTACCGTGACGACGGCACACCACAAGAGACGCCGGCAGCTAGAGACGCTAAGGTACTTCGTCCATAAGCAGAAATCAAAAACAAACGAAAGCATGAGCAGCGCGAGTCGACGCTAACTAATGCTGGCACTATACCGGCGGTCACTTCGAGTCTAACGCGGCGTGCGTGGAGAGCGCACACGGCGTCAGGAAATGTTACCAAATGCCGGAGGCGCGGGCAATTAATGACGGACGTCGACAGATGGCGGTATCATCACGTACGAGGCGGACATCAACGTCACAGTGGAACGACGTGATCCACGCACGCAGGTCGATGTGTGTTCGACATACGAACAATCCCGTCACGACTGGACGCAATGCCACAGCTCTCCCACCTCGTCTGCTAGGCTTCTTGCCCACACGCTCAGGCCGTGCGTCGTCACCTGAAAGTTATTTTCTTTCCTTTTCCTATGCGGGACGACACAACGCGTTGAATTTACTATATGTGAAGACCGCCTACTGTAAGCTGGGGGTTTAAAGGGCGCCTGCTGTGTTTGCTGAAAATGTAGCCATAAAGGTTATCTCAAACGACTGCAATAATAATAATAAATTAAATTTCTGGTAAGGCACAGCACCTGTTGGCGCACTGTACGCTTGGACGGCATTACGCACATGCGCCGCCCAATTATGACTCCCGGATGTCACTCCTTATCTCTGTATTCGTTCTTGATCTTTATAAAATGTTAAAACACCCACTTCCTCCTCAGCATATTCAGGGGTCCCCGCGGTTCATTGTTGTTGAGCTCTCGTTCTGCGTGAGAAGCTGTCATTTGCTTGCTGAGCTCACATTACTAAGAGACAGGTTCAAGAATGAAGCGTTCGATCAGCCCTTAGTGTGCGCTCCGCAGGAGTCACTGGAGGTTAATGTCAACACTCGCTAAAAACGCCCCTACGAACTCTTCTGATGTCCCTCGGGGTAGAGTGAGACGCTGCAGGAAAGGCGCAAGGGCGTATCGGTCGGAGGCTTTGTACAAAGAACTTCTGTGCGTGCGTGTGGGCAGCGTACTGAAGATCATCGATGCATGGGGCATCATTTGCAGTAAGCAGAATAATGTGGTCCAGGCAATCTTTCGAATCGATGGATGACAAATACCGGTTGACAAGGGTGAAGACACCCACGCAGATCATATTGCCACATGTCGTCTTTTCATTTGTAGCGACAGACGCGCGCTCTTAGCATTTCTACCTTCGGATTGCGTCTGTGCATGCGCAACACTAGGCGTATAGTACGAACACGCATGAACGATGCTGTGGCATTCGACTTCCATGTCGACGCGTTCAGAAGGAGCGTCTTGCTCGAATATTGCCGTGTATAAAACGGCGTGCGTCGTCGAGCCGCGGCGGTCTTTCTCTTGTAACCCGCCCGAAAGACATCTGCGCCTGTAGACGCTACCACCGCCTAATTAGGACAAGGTCACCAGAAAGTTTCGATGCCCCAAGACGCTTTCTATCTCCGGCTCTTCCAGTCAGAACACTGCGTGACAATATTTATTGACGTGAGTGTGTGTGTGTGTGTGTGTGTGTGTTGGGGGTTGCTTTCCTTCCTCTGGTTAATCAACGCTTATTTGAGGCGCCATTGTAGTTCGGACTTAGCCCCGGAAACAATTGCACGCATCCTCTACGAGTGTCCTTGTTGGCGCACAGAATGCCGCATAGACTTAGCCACGTCGTCGCTTTGAACGACAGAGCACGCTCAGAGCAAAAGATCCTCTAGCGTCATGAAGCAGCTGTTAAAGGGACCGACAACTATTTTTTAAAGTACCTAAATTACCTGGTTGGCTTATTTGAACGGAAAGCTTACCGGTCAGATTGTCCAATCATGCAATGACAACGGGGAAATCGCCGTAAATAATTTTTTACCAGGATTTTTTACTTATGGAGTCTTAACTCAACACCTGCTGCAAGCATTAGTTGACAGCCGTCGTGTGTGGCTGCACCGGGTTCTGCCCCGACAGAGCGCGTGCGCACAACGCCGGGGAGACGCTGCCACCATGCGGCGCGGTTAAAAGCAGATTCCGGTTGCCGTGAGGGCAGCGACGCCTGTCAGCGTCGACTCCTTTTGCTGCATAGGAAGCGAATAAAAAGACTGGGATGCGTTTTATTAAATGCGAAGCATTTCTTAGCGGCGGCATGTCATGCGGCGTCGGCGTCCGCACTCACACTGCGCATGCGCAACTCACCTCCTTCCCTCTCTCCAACAGCAGCGCGTTACTCTCTCCACTTCTCTCCTACCACCTGTTTGCGCTTCTCCTGCGTTCTCGCTTCTGCTCTCGCGGCGAATGCGCTACTCTCCTCCTTTAGTCGCCTCTCCTTCAAGTGTGAATATAAAGCGGGTAGAACGCTACGCGCGTTCAGTTCAGCGCTTGCTTCGGTTCACTCCGCTTGACTCCATTGATGCATCCGATGAAGTGTGATGGAAGCAACAGTCCCGTTAGTTAGTAGGTTGGCGCAAGCAAGCGCCAGCATCAGCCCACAAACTAACAGCAACGCTAGCAGGGGCCGTACATTTCGAGTAGTTTCGGTATTGGAAATAAAGCGTCCGCCCTTGTTTTGGTAGGAAGCGAAAATTCTGCAACATTTGCATGCGTGGCCTTATCTTTGCAACCTACGCATGGATAAAGTAAAGTTATGCAATTATGTGTAGAAATAAAATATATACTCGGGTATTTTCTTTTTTAGGGGCGAAGCTCCTCTTAGTCTAACCTTGTCACGCGTCAGGCGTAACCCACGTGCCGGGAGGCACGCGTTCGCCCTCGGAGCGTGCCTTCCGGCGCTTGCCTCTCTCTCTCTCACGGCACGTGCCTCTGCTGTCTTGTGTGAGAGTGAGAGAGACAGAGAGAGAGCGAAAGGCGCGCGTTGGCTATGGAAACGCTCTTTCTTAGAGGAACGCTCTACCAGCTCGCAAAGAAGGAGAACGCGCCCTCACCAGCGAGAGACAACGTTGGCGCAGGCAGCGTCTCCCAGCGAGTTCCTTGATTGAGAAATACCGACTGCTCGCGTTGGAGAACCGTTCACCGGCCACCCATATATATATATATATATATATATATATATATATATATATATATATATATATATATATATATATATATATTAGCACCCTATGTATTTATCCAGACGCTGCATTCGTTGCGCCGACGGGCGGCGCTTTCGCTCTTATCTCTTCTGCTGCCATTCTATCCGTCTGCTTCTGCCGTTTTCACTGTGCACGTGTGGAATTTCTTTAAAGTACCTTCAAGGTGAACATTTCGGTGTTAGTGAGTACGAACGCGCTCAAAATGTCGGCGAAACTAGGAAAAGGACACAAGGCGTGCTGCGGTGCTTTTTGGTGCCACAACTCGGGAAG
>JABSTT010000594.1:0-11266 GCA_013339685.2 Hyalomma asiaticum | reverse complement strand
AAGGCAAGAACATTGCATTGTAGTTCGAGGCTGACGTTATTGTGTAATTCATTCACAATATATATGAAGAAAAGCAGGTTTTCTTCAGTGAATGAATTACAAGATTTATTGCTCCACAAACTGTTTCAGCAAGAGAGGAAGAGCATAGATGCACTATTGAATTTTACAACATGGTAAAGCAATAATAGAATAACAAACATTGAAGACAGGCTGGTTACAGTCCACTTTGTAGCTGGTCTTCAGACATGCATCCTTTCCTTACACCTATTCTGTACCAATAATTTAATGCTGTAAAAGATACTTCAACATGAAAGGCTTTAAGAAATATGGATATAGCAAACAAGAAGTAGGAAGTGGGTACATTAGTGTTAAAGAAAAGTACAGGTGGTTTTGGAAACGGTCGTACCTGATCACCCGGTTAACAACAGCTGGGCTTCAAGAAATAATTGCAAGTGCCAATTCGTTCAGCCAAGTGTCCTTTAATACACCAGGAACCCTCAGTAGAAGAAGGACGGCAATACAGTTGAACCCCGCTATAAGAGACATGTACCGGAAAGCAGTTTGTGTCTCTTATATGAGAGGTCTCTTAAAAGCAGTGTAGAACATTTTCATTTCATATGCGGCGTCGCTCGCTTTCACATTGTAGCCATCCTGCCTCGAGTTGTTGTCGCTTACCGAGGGATGGTGCCACGTCCCACCCTATTGTTTTCAATGGGCGGGGTTGGTGGGGCGTCGTGTGGTAGTGTGTGCATGCGCACATGTGTGTTGCAAGCAGTGACCGCAAAAATCACCAGCTGCCACCCTCAGAAGAAGGGAGAGGGTCGGGCAAGAGGTTTTCGGCTCACGCGGCAGGCATCTTTCTAGAAGAAGCATTGGCTTGACAAAGAGCGTACGGCTGATTGCTACGTTCACGTCATGCTTAAGCGATCATTCGCTGTGCACGTGGCTTATTTTTTTGGCTTGTGGATACAAAGCATGTCATGCGTTTTTATTGGAAGCTTTGTGCGACGAGTTCACACCGAGCGCTCGTGGTATTCTTGGCTCCTTCAGGTGCTGTGAAGTGCACGCGCGGTCGTTCTCGTTCCCTTGGCGGTAAGCTTGAAGTGCTCATTGGCGATGCATATCCGTCTCGGGGCCTTTGTTATTATTGTTTTATAGCTGACTGACCTACTATACGTTTGCTGAGGTTATAATAAACTGGGAATGCGAATGCCTGTTGTTTCCTTTTCTTTCCCAAGATGGACGCAAGTTGAATTAGCGGTCGATGGCACTGCATTTAGGTTAGAATACCTCTTACAAGCGATGTTATTAACTGAAATTCACTAATAGCTTGTCCTTTACAATCGATTGTCTTCTATATCCGGCGTCTCTTACAAAAGAGGTCAAATTAATGTGAGAGATAGGGTGGCCAACCAAGAGGGTGGATGATGCCTGTTGTACCCGTTTGTCCGTTACATCCGTCTCTCTTAAAGCCCGTGCACACTGGCGGAAAAACGCGCGCGGCGCGCCGCTGGCGGAGAAACGCTTCGGCGGCGACACGGCCACACTGCTCGCGGCGAACCGCGGCGGCAGCGCCGCGGAATCCCGCCTCCTCCGAGCGAACGGGCGCGAGAGGCAAGCGAGCCACCGTACGGGTACAAAACGAGCTTCCGGGTGGGTCCGCATGACTCCGCGATGGAGCGCGTACGTCACGGACGGGGACGCTCTGATTGGTCTCCTCCCCGGCGGCACGCGGCGTGCCGCGTAAAATCGTGCACAGACCGATCACCTCGCGGCAAGAGAATCCCTGCCGCGCGGCAGCCTCGGAGGCTCGCGTTTTGCCGCCGCCGGCGCGCCGCGCGCGTTTTTCCGCCAGTGTGCACGGGCCTTTATAGCGGGGTTCAACTGTACATCAACCTTTGACAACATACAATGTACGTGCCATTTGCGAAATGACATTGCACCTTCTGCTCCTAACTAGAACAATGTGAAGCACAATAAAATTAAACCACGTTTATCACCAATGCTTCGATGCATGCCACAATCCAGATTTCAGGTAGTTTTCAGGAGCTATTGTGTTCACATGTCCAGTACTCTCATGGAAAGCAGGGAGAGCACCAAGTGGAAATGGACAAAGGCCACAACTCTGAAATTGTTCAGTTACTTATCAGGAGGGCAACATGTGAAGTACGAAATCAAATGCAATTCCAAAAATCATTTCTCTTTGTGCCAAGAGAGCCGTAAATGCAGATATCAGAGATCTGGTTTCGTTTATCTTTTATCCTTTACATACCATTGAGATACAGCTCGGTTTCCTATCCCCATTACATCGCAGTAGGAAGCTGTTATTCTGACAGGAATATGCTGCGCAGTGGTGGATGGAGTCAGTGTTACTAGACTAAGACAGTTGGGAAAGTGCATGGGAGAAGCATGGCGTTTCGCTGTGATCCAAAGAGTGAGGGTGGTGCTGACAAGGTGGGCCCTGCTCACGTGACTTATGCTCCACTTATGGTCTAATGTAACCTGCATTCCAGTACCATAATTAGGGCAGCTTTTATTAACAGCGAAGCTGTTTTAGCTCGTTCTGTTTTGCCGTGACCTGAAAACTCGGCATATCAGCTATGTGCCACAGGGGTACTGAAACAAAGCCTCATTATGCCCCCTGGTTAAACTGAAACAATTCTCGTACCTAGTTAATTCATGCAATCAGACCAAAACACTTTAGCTGCAACATACTTTACAATTCCTTCATGCTTACATCGCAAGAACACTAGCTGGGTTTAAGTAGGAATCGAACGCACACCTCCTGCATAGCAGGCAGGTGTTCTACCAAAGAGCCACACCAGCGGCTGACACAGCTTCGGAAAAAAGCCCCTGTACGTGGTGAATAGCAAAGCATATACATGTTTACTAGGCAACAGCGAAGAGGTGGGAAAAGGGAAGTGAGGCTGGGGAGGAGGGAAAGAAGGTAAAGCATAGTGTAGCCTTGTATAGTATAGTATGGCAAGAGGGTAGGAAAGGAGATCGAGGAGTGACTGAATGAGCTTATTCACGAAGATCCACACCTAATGACTGTAGTTAGGGAACACTCCCATAGTGCCACAGAGCATCACCTTCACCCGATGGAGAAAGTTCAAAGAAACGAATATATAATATTGTCACGATACAACGCAAACAGACGACAGTGAACCGTTCTGCAAGGCTAGCAGGACAGCTTGCTAACACCAGAACACAGCACACACAGACACACTTCTTCGTCTTTGCCGGGAGATCCCAAAGACCAAGTAGATGTAAATGTTCGTTGATGTCCTTATCTTCCTTGTTGCCTGCAGAGCACATGAGTCAATACGTACTGTTTTTCTTTTGCCAATACATATTATGCCAACTTAATATGATAACTACTTTTGCTACACAATAAGTTAGGTTCTGTTGCAAACAAAGAGAACAAAAGGCAATTGGGCACTAGCTCATTCTGTTGATGGCATTCCATCAAGCCAGATGTCTGGGTCCCGGTCTTCTCTTAATGTTTTCCTGTAATTTCCTGCGGACGCGCAGGCTGACCCCCCCCTTTTCTTCTAATGTGACCGCCAATGCAGGTCCAGAGTAGAACTGCCCTTGCATCAACAGAGGTAACTCTCCCAAATACATGCACCTCTACGTTCACTTGAGAATATGGAAAGTCCAAAACAGTGTCACCTATTCTGATATTTAGGAGTACGAAAGGAAGAAACACTATCAGTCACACCGAGCTGTGTTAATCGTTTAAGATTTTCTACTCATTAGTGATGAACAGGTGTGGATTTATAGCAAGAACAGGCCATCTGCGAGCATACAGTGTCAAATGCCTGTCATGTACTCCTGTCATGTACTGCAGGGTGGTCCCACGTGACGTAGACGCAAATTAATGCTAGCAATGGAAGGGGGGACACATCTGAAATGAGTCTGCTTGCTGCTGTAGGATGGTGTAAACTGTGTGGGAGTGCACCAGCTTTTTCAAGCTCAATAAAAGATAGCAGGAGGTGCTCGCGCCACAGAAAGGAGGTGAAGACAGGCTGCCAGTATTATGCTGGAAATCTTGAAGCACATACAGGCTTTGCTTAGAAATTCACTAACAAGATACACAAGGAGAATAGACTTTCCAGCAAAAGTAGCCTTTCTTCCCTTTCTTTTCTTGAAGCTCTCTGTTCACGACCTCCCCTCTGTGTGCACTGCTGATTGCAATCAGGCCTCCTTGGGATTAAATTTCATGGCAGTGATTGAGTTCCTTTTGCAACTTGTGTAGAGGGGACAATCATAAGAAGTTGGACCCATATCAAGCCAAATAGGGATTGAAAGTGACTGTGCAACACCGGTACTAAGCTCTGTAGACATCAGCAATTTCATGCCAGAATACAGAGCACCTGCACGGAGGATGCAGCACAGTAACAGCATAAGCTAGTGTTTGCTGTATGCTGTCTCAATGTTCTTTTTCAGCTTTATTCTATCCTTGCTTCTCCCACCCTTTTCTTCCTCTTCCATCGTCTGCTTTCTCTGCTTCCTCCCTTTTCATTGTCAACTTTTTCCACATCCTCGTACATATAACCAAAGATGGTGGCTGGCAACATATCACGTCCAGAGACTCCACTCCTACATTTTCAGTTGCCAAGCCATGTGGTGAGAGTCGGGGATGGGTGCTACTGCCCCTCTCACCATGTCGAGTGGTTGGCTGAGAATGCAAGTTGCCCAACCAAGTGGCGAGTTCAAATCCGCAAGGACACAAAGCTTTTATTTTTTTTCTCCACTGAAGCTGATAGCGGTTACTGACACCCGAGGATACCAACGCCACCAATATTAGCCACTGCGCCGAACCCGTAAGAGCTTACGCTGTAAAATGCCACGCGTGGGCAAGAGAACCTGTAGAGTGCAAGCCGCACACGCCTACGTACTACGTGTCAGGGATGAAGTCAAAGAACCTTTCATATAGAACTTTCGATCTTGCAGCTTTGTTAGGTTTGAATGTACAGTGAGACATGGGCACTTTTGATCTAACTTATCAGTCGCGATTGCCTCTATTCTGCAATTTGCACGAATAGGCCCACCACGATCATGAAACACGGGCCCACGGGCTCGATCGCGATCGGAATTACATCGTGTGACGCCTGCATCGAGCACGGACAGTGGCCTCGCTGACAACGACCCTTCAACGAATACGTGCAATATCATCTAGAAGCGGGTTGTCGAACCCTCGTGCAAAAGCCGAAAACATACTTTCCTTGAAACGCGCACAGTAAAACGCGAGCGGATTCACAAAGCCACCACCGCACACACCACACCAATATCAATCAAAGATCAGGGTCACAAAGAACGCCAAAACACGTTGATGAGAACGTAGTGAGCGCGCAACCCCAGGCGAAGTTCAGTAGCTCCAGTAGCGGCTCCAAACACCGTTCAGCGGTTCCTTGCTCAACCAACATGGGCAAAGCTGCAGACGAGCGCAGTGAGCGGCCACAACGCAACCACCACATAGCTGCTTCATCGCAGGATACGTAAAGAATTTGTAGAGGCGATCACACAGAAGCAGTACATGGCAGTGTACACATGCAAAACCACGCAAAACGAGGTCGACGACGTCTTCGTTCGAAAAAACACAAGCAAAAGCGTCGTAGGTTGTCTGACTCGCCTGTCTAAAATTTCTAGAAAAAGCCGCAATCCGCAACCAAACCAAGCCAAGTTGGGTGAAAATAGTGTTTCTCTATTACGACCCGGTCGGAATAGGCATCCTCTATTTCCACCCGGTGGCAGCAGAGTCGGCCTTTCTATAGTCGTCATTCCACACACAAATGAAGAACAGCTCTCATCATCAATGTCGCGGCTAAGATGATATGTACTTTCCCCACTCACTACAAACGAGACCGCTCGTGGTGACGGTACACCGTATATCCACAGCGCACCGGCGGCCGCACGTTGGTGCTGTCTGCCACGGATCGACACTCGCCTTCGCGCTAGCTGCTTGACTGTGGTCGTTGCACGAGGCGAAAGACACAAAGAAAAGTGGGCGGTTGCAGTTAAAATGCACGCTAGTTATTACCGAGTACATTCAGAATTCATATTTTGTGAGTCACAGTGGCAAGAGATAGGTGCGATTCGCACCTCCTGGTAGTGTGAACTGGATCATGCCGGAGATGCTTCCTGGATATACATTTTAACGCGATAGCGTTAGAGAGCTCGTTCTGTAGAAATGCCGCCGTCGGTGTCGGCGTCTCCACGCGTCTCTTGTGAGCAAAAAATCGGCCGTGAGCGAAAAATAACAGCTCCAAAAATGGAGAACTATGTCCATCTAGCGGAAGACATATTAAGCAATGTCTCGACTACCATGGCCTCCGAGATGGCGAGCGCGCCAGCCATCTCGGAGGCCATGCGACTGCAGCAGAGCCTATATGCGGTCTTGTCGGATGCTCCGCATCCAATTTTTTAGGATTTCATTTTCACGACACCATTAAAGAAGTGAAGTGCTGCAGCTGCCATTTCACCAACCATAAGGCGATGCTTGTTGCGGTTGGCCGGAAGAGGTCTCCAGAAGAACAAATCGAACAGCTGCCAGATGGTTAACACACGAAGGACGACATAATGGGACCATTTACGAATAAAAGTCTCACGCCTACGCACAGTTCATAATACAGGACCATGTGACTACATCACTGCACAAAATTTTCATGAAGTTGATATAAAAGTGTTGTTAAATAGATCGAAAACCTCTTCCTTTACTATGAATACGTCGCGCGCGCGCGTGTGTGTGTGTATGTGCGTGTAACAACACACATTAAAGTGATTGTCCGGTGATATTGTAAACATTAGAAACTGTCAGGCGTATCATGTACTTGTGCGTGTTGGGAACACGAGGGTGATTTTTTTTAGCGAACTGGAGCTTTCGATAGTTTTATCCAGCTTTTTTTTTTTTTGCACGCGTACGAAACTCCAACGGAGCGCCCGATGAGCGACGGCCGTTGCAGCATGACGTCACACGGAACCGTGCAGGGGACTCGCGAAGCTCCCTGCCCTGTACGTCGTTGCACAGTTCGCCCGACGCTGCTGATTGCTCGCTCGTATTGCTCGTTGATTAAACAAAAGTGAATAAAAGTCCCTTTATTATCATTATTTCAACAGCTTCAAATTACGCGTACGGTTATTGCGCTTCGAGATCAATGCGCTTTATTTCCGATGCGCTGTTCTGACAGCGCTTTGCTTTTGGCGTTTCGGGATTTTTTTTCCTCATTGCGCGTTTGTATTGTTCTTCGGGGATGTGTGTATTAACGAAACGGACCTGTGATAGCTATCTGGCGCAGTCAAGTAGAGACAGCACTGGTTCCGACGATGAAGAGTATGAATATCCGCTTGCGTTAAACCCGCCAGCAAGGCTGCCAGTCAAACGAAGTGACGAGAACGCGGGAGCGTAAGCGTTTCAACAAGAGATTCTAGGAAATTCACCTCTTTGGAAAATGCCACAACCGCGGCTGCACCAAACCTGCGTACTTCGCGTGAGCAGCGCAGCACCATTACAACTGTGCCACTGCGGTGGAAGGAGCACATAAACCTTAAAAATAAAAAAAAGCCATCGCGAAAGACACTGCTGTGATACTACGACCGCAATTACCTAACGTCCTGATACCCTCAAGACATGGAGTCCGACTTGCCTGAAAACGCCTTTTGTTGCAGCTCGTAAATTGCGAAAAAGAACTCCTAAGCACTTGCATATTGCCCGCTCGTATAGAAATGCAAGCCCCAGAAGACCACGTTACCATGTCAGTTCAATGTTGCCGCGATAATGCAAGGTTACCTTCCCCTTTGTTGCTAACAGTTGGGCACTCGACGCTATTGGGTACTGTGCCGAAGATCAGGTGGAGGAGATGGTATATCACATGGGTTAGTATTCCATTTGGAAGGTTACAGGTGGCAGTGGCGGCCTGAGTCTTCGTTCGTTCTCTCCTTCCAAAATGACGCGGACTTGTTCCTGCTGGAATTCTCGCTGACACTCTTAATTATAAGTGTTGTAGGAAACAGTACAGCTTTACTGCAATGAGCTCCCCGGCGGCCGACGCGTTTTTCATGAAAGAGATAAATCTTGAGGCCCGAATATGGTGCGACGTCACTGCACATCAAAGATCGGCGCGTAATTCAGATTTTTGCCCCCCCCCCCCTCTCACAATTACTACGTTTCTCATAATCACGCGGTGTTATTTTTTAAATATAAAATGCTGCGTTTATTATTAGTAGAAGAGTAACGATACCTACGCATTGTCTAAGTGCGTCAGTTGGGCACAACAGGATCAATACGACTGCCCATTTTGTAATGACTAATGTTCAAGAGATGACGCTGTACCAGAAAAAGCAAAAAAGTATAATACGTGGAAGAATATCGATCCGAATCACAAAGCAGCTTTGCATGCATCCATATAATATACCACTGCCACCAGTGCTTTAAAAAACCATTTCTTGGCTAGTTTAAGTCATTTTGACTATCTATCTATCTATCTATCTATCTATCTATCTATCTATCTATCTATCTATCTGTCTGTCTGTCTGTCTGTCTGTCGGAGCTAACACGAGAAAGATCCACCCCTGACAGCATTTAGTTTTTTATTTTCTCCCTGCACCTGCCGGCGCGGTCGAATGCCAACTTCTTCCTTGACGGGCGCCGCATGCTGAGGCGCGACAGTGCTCCCCCCGTAGAGGGTGAGCCATGGGAGTCGTCCAGTGCACGTGCTTGCATGTGGGCTGCTTGCGTGCTGCTTGAGATTGGAGATGGAAGCTCCGCGGACACGAGAGCTGCAATGTATGATGGTTTTAATCGAGTGGCCGTCTTCACGGCAGTTGATGTTGTTGTTTTGTGGGGTTTAACGTCCGAAAACCAGCTGTGATTATGAGAGACGCCGTAGTGGAGGGCTCCGGAAATTTCAACCACCTGGGCTTCTTTAATGTGCATTGACATCGCACAGCACAAGGGCCTCAACATTTTGCCTCTATCGAAATGCAGCCGCCGCAGCCTGGATTCGATCCCGCGACCCTCGGATCAGCAGCCGAGCACCATAGCCACTATACCACCGTGACTGGACTTCACGGCCCAACGCTGAGGTCCAGCGTGAACGTCTTAGGTGTATGATGGAGTATGCGAAATGGGCCATCATAGGCCGGTGTCAGTGGTGGCCGTATTTTTCCACGCCGAACGAAGACGTGACTGCAGTCATGCAGATCCTGGCTGACGAAGACAGACTGGGGGTGTCCGTCGGCAGAAATTAGAGGAGCAAGGTCGTGAAACATGGTGCGAAGTTCTCGAATGTACTCGTACGTGGAGGCATCATGAATGGAAGGGGGCGACGACGGCTCAACGAATTCCCCTGGAAGACACAGGGGCACGCCATAGAGTAGTTCGGCTGATGAGCAGCCGAGATCCACCTTCAATGCTGTTCAGATGTCCAGAAGTACGAAGGGGAGGGGGTCAAGCCAACGTTCTCTTGGCTGGTGAGCAGTGACGGCCGCTTTCAGTTGTCGATGAAGCCGTTAGACCATGCCATTGGCGGAAGGATGGTAGGCAGTCTTGTGGATGTGTCGAATGCCCAAGATATTGGCAAGTACGGTGAAAAGGGCCGATTGAAATTGACGACTGCGATCGGTGATGACGACAGAAGAGCGTCCAAAGCATGATAGCCAGCCGTTTGTGAAAGCATTAGCCACTTTCGGTGCTGTAATGTCGGAAATGGGTAACGCTTCCCGCCACCAGGTGAAACGATCCACACATATCAGTAGGTAACAGGCTGCTTGTCATGTTGGAACAGGGCCGACGATGTCGAGATGGACGTAGGAAAACCTTCCGTCGGGAGGCTGTAAGGGGGGTGGTGTGGTGACCGTGTGACGGTGAATTTTAATAGGCTGGCACTGAATCCTGGTTCACGCCCAGCGTCAGATGTCAGCATTGATGCTTGGCCAAAGGAAAGAGATGTGACTAGCTTCTTGGTCGCACGGATACCCGGATAGCTCATGTTGTGCAATTGATCAAAAATTGCACGACGAAAAGCTGTAGGCACGAAGCGCCGAGGAACACCAGTAGACGTTTCGCACGTTATTAAGGAGGTAGAAAATGAAAGCAGGCACTCCGTGAAAGATAGAGACGTGGACGAAGAGCGAAGACTATGCAGCTCAGGATCGTTGCTCTGGGCAGCTGCTACGTCTTCCATGTCTAGTAGTGGCTGTGTCGACAATTCATCGATGCGTGAGAGTGCATCAGCGGCGGCATTTTCGGCCCGTGGACGTGTCTGAGATTCACGGTGAACTCGGAGACATAACATAGTTGACGGATCTCCCTTGCAGTGTAATTGCCGTGATTGCGATGGAAAGGAAACGTCAGGGACTTGTGGTCGGCACGACGTAGAAGTCCCGGCTCTCCAGTAAATGGCGAAAATATTTGATGGCGAGGTACACCACAAGGAGTTCTCGGGCAAATGGGCTGTACTTTGCCTGCGGTGGTTCGAGTTTTTGCGTGAAAAATCCAAGGGGCTGCCAACCTGATGCGTGCTGCTTGAGAACAGCGCCAATGGCCCCACTCGATGCACCGGTGATGACACGAATTGAGGCATCCGGAACAGATGTATGAGCATGGTGGCGTCTGCCAGAACCTTTTTGGCAGTGGTGAAGGCAGATGCGGCGTCGTCGGTCCATTCCAGTGTCGCAGCCGGGTGTTTTTTATGGCAGATAGGTCGGTCAAGGGCTTTAGGAAAGTGGAACACTTAGGAAGAAAACGGCGATGGAAGTTTAGTGGGCCCAGGAATTCTCGGAGTCGTTTCATTGATGTCGGGGGTGGAAAGTCTTGGATAGCCTTCACATTGCTGGCGAGCGGTTGGCTACCCTATGCAGTGACAAGGTGGCCTAAGAACTCGATTGTAGCGACGCCGAAGACGCACTTTTTCGGATTAATGACGAGGCCGTAATCATCCAGATGGTGAAACAGGGTGCGCAGGTGGTCTTCATGCTCAGGGCACGATGAGCTTGCGACCAGGAGGTCATCAAGGAAGGCAAATACGAAATCGAGACCTCACGTGACCTCGTTTATAGTGCGCTGAAAAGTCTGTGCTGCATTGCGCAGACCAAAAGGCATCCTTACAAATTCGAACAGACCAAATTGGGTGGTGATGCAGCAAGACTGGTAACTTGGCTAGTTTATGTATCCATAATTTAAACTTTTTAGCGCGCACAAAAGACACCCAGGCAGCACGCCAACGCAGGACTTATGTAGGCGTGAAGTCGGCCAAAGTCGGCA
>JABSTT010000593.1:0-10275 GCA_013339685.2 Hyalomma asiaticum | reverse complement strand
TCCCCAGCTCGTCCTGACGTCACCAGGAATCTGATGATGTCACAACTGTCTGGTGCTGCCCCTGGGGGAACGACTGCTGGCAAGGTCTGCAAGAAATTACGCACGCTTCCTCTTTTTCGTCGCGTTTCTCGCCATGCCACTGTAGGCAGCCAGTGGGGGCAAACAACAGAAACGCTCCCCCGCCACGGTGGTCTAGTGGTTATGGCACTCGGCTGCAGAACCGAAGGTCGCGGAGTCGAATCCCGGCTGCGGCGGCTGCATTTCGATGGAGGCGAAATGTTGAGGCCCGTGCGCTGTGCGATGTCAGTGCACGTTAAAGAACCCCAGGTGGTCGAAATTTCCGGAGCCCTCCACTATGGCGTCTCTCATAATCAGAACTGGTTTTGGGATGTTAAACCCCACAAATCAACAGAACGCTGACAGAAGGGTCACCCTAGCTGTGAGGCTCCTCAGCACAGCCACTGACCATACGGTCCCATTGTATTAGCAAGTCCATTAGCTGTACCGTTCGCAGGATGACAGGCCGGCACAAAGAAATAGAGCCACTCACCACACGGTTCCAATGTATTGGCAAGTCCATTAGCTACAACCTCTGCAGGACGCGTGGCCGGCACAAAGCAGTAGAGCTCGTTGGCGACAGCCTGTCACGTGACGTTTGGAGGTATGAGTGGTATTTTCAAGGATAAAACCGGTGTAACTCCGCTATTACTTCACCGTATCAAACAATTCTTGCGGGTGCGTATTCGTTGCTGACTCGTGTACAGCTGCAATGCCAAAACTAAATTTAAAGGTGAACATTTGACAGAGATCTGTCTGGTTGGGACGAAATTAAAGGTGAAAACAGGGGGAGAATTCGAAGAATAAGCGGATAGAAGAAGAACAGGTGGTCAAAAGCGACCTTCTGAAGAACGGCTACACGAAAGCCTTCGTTGGAAAGGTTGCTCGCCGCCAGACTAATCCCCGCCGACCCCTTCGAAAGGACACTGACCCGCCGCATTCCAAGCCCATACGCGTGTGTATTCCCTACGTTCAGGGTACCAGCGAAGCGCTCGCACGTGTGCTGTCTGAGCAGGGAATAAGAGTAGCACACAAGCCAATTTCCACGCTTGGCTGTTTCTTTCCGCGCCCGAAAGACAGGCTGCCGAGGGAGAGAGCGCAAGGTGTGATTTACTCCATTCCTTGTTCAGATTGCGGCGCGTCGTACGTGGGAGAGACCAAGAACTTCCCAGAGAGGCTACGACAGCACAGGAACGATGTCCGCAAGTACGACAGACAAAGGAGTGCATTAGCTGAACACAGCGAGGTGCATGACCACCGCATCGATTTTGACAACTCCCGCGTCCTCGACTTGGAAACCAGTTTTCACAAGCGGCTCTTTGTGGAATCATGGCACATTCAGGCGACACCTGGAAACGTGAACCGGTCTGCAGGTGCCATGCCAAGTGTCTATTTTAGCGGACTCCAGCACCTGAGTCAACATTAGCATGACCCCTCGGCTTGAAGAACCGGAAAAAAAAGAGAGAAAGTGATAAAGGAAGGAAGAGAGAAGAAAGAAGGCCTTATAAGCACTGCTGCTGTCTGGTGCCCTCCAGTCACCCCTGAAGAAGGGTCCGAGTGGGACCCGAAACGTCGGGTTTCTTCATGTTTAGAAGTAAATTTTACTTTTAAATGTTTATAATTTGGTTGGTGTCCCCCTGCTTTCACCTCAAAACTAAATTTCGACCACTGGGTGGTTTGGGGCCCTTTAATAAAAGTTCATTGTCTGTCTGTCTGTCTGTCCTTAGCACCGGCGGCTGTGAACCTAAATGTTCGAGCCGCATTGCGTAATCCCTCCAATTTCTTGGGCACTGGTTGTAAAGCACTTTTCTCCATGCAGCTTTTCTTTACCTGAAATCTCGTTAACACTCAGAATACCTCCAAGGATTAGATGAGACAACTTTGGACGCCTGCATGGTGAAGGTAGAATTATTGATTTAGGGACTCTTCCACAACAAAATTTAAATTTATGGCAATTTGCTTATCATTCTCATCCGTATCATTTGTTAAAGCTACGGGTAATAATTTTCAGATGTATTTATAGTTATGTGAACAACTGTGCATCTGTTTAACGAGGCCAGCGGGCATACGAGCTCAGATTGTACACAGTCAAAATGGTCGCTAATTATGCCTAAAGTGACGGCAGACCATGTTGAAATAGATTAGGACTAGAGAGGTTAAGGTCAGTCGCTGAAAATCTTTTGATTACAAATAAAGGTAGGTGTTCTTGTATTGTCTCACAAGTACTTCCCGGTCATATCCGTTCTGTAATCCCCCCCCTCCCCCCACCTTGCTGCATGAAATCGGATGAGTATTAAGATCTCCCGCAAATAGCATGTCTTTCCTAGAAGCTGCAACCACCTAGTCTAGAGCAGTTAGCTCTGGTCCTGTGTTCTGCGGATTCTATTGTTTTTGCGCTGCAAATTGACTGTTCTTCGCATCGTGCTTTCCGATTACAAAGCACATTTGGTAGTACTTCGACGAACGGACACACGTTAAACCCTTACTTTGATCGATCTGCATACTTGCCGTAAGCGCCCTGAAAGGGTTTACGACGAGCTTCCGAAAAGTCTCAGCATTACTTCCTAGCAGTGGCGTAGGCAGGCATGGGCTGACCGGGCTGAAGCCCTTCCCCCCCCCCCCCCCCCCCCCCCGAAATTTTTCCAGCCGGTGTCCCACTGCCTATCTATGCTGGCCCACCACATATACAAACAAAGGCCCCCATTCGGGGAAGGTGCGGCTGTGGGCATTCGCGTTTCTGCGGTGGGCTTAAAAACGAAGAACGCGGCTTTTTCAACTCATAAAGGAAGTGGACTTGTCACTCTATGGCGGGGAAAGTTTGTCTGCAGGAAATGGTGGTGGCAAACGAGGGGCACATGTCATTTATCGGCCAAGTGTGCTGAGATAAGAGCCTGGAAGGAGAGCTTGCAGTCTTTGCAGCACAGCGCCGCGGCAGGCAGACGTTTCTGCAATGTGTTGACAATTAGCTCTCTGCGGTGATGGAAGAATACGGCGATCGAGTCTGCGTACCCGGAAACACGCGTGGCCTTTCTGCGGGTGAAATGATCGCAGGCTAAGGTCATCGAGCTAGCGAACCAAGCACAAAGTAAACTGTGCCGCTGTTTCCTGTGCAATGCCTTCCCCTTTGCTGCCTGACCCCTTTTCCCTTCTTATTCCTGTTTCTGCCGGGCGCTGACGCTTTTCGTGCGTTGTATGCGCTCGCGTGGGGAATATGGCGTACAATGCATGCGCTGCTTCTTTTTTTTTTCTTTTTGAGCAGTGCCCCTACATGGGTGGCCGAATACAGCTTCGCTTTCGTCATTTTTCTTGACGGCTTACGTGCGGTCGCAATGTGCGCGCACGGCGTGTCATGCCGCCGAGAGAGGAAATTTCAACCAACCTTCCGACCGGAAAGCACTGCTTTGCGGTGTTATCCACAAGCAGGTAAACTACGGAATAACGAGTCGACCAAAAGACCGCGCTGTGGTTCATCGCCGAGTGTGCTCAAGGGTCAACAGCTCCGCTACCAGCAGGCGGTGGTCGCGACATTCATTCAAGAAGAGGTGACCATATTCGTATCGTCGCTTTCTCGGCAATATGTCTCAAGGAGAGCAGCGGCTCTCCGTCTTCTGGGGAAGCTCATCTTCGCAGCTCCAACAAACGAGCGAGACCTCGAATGCTAGGTCCTTTTCTTCAACTGATTTGTGCTTACATGATGCCTTATATCCTCTGACAATACAGTGGCTTTGTAATGTTCCTAAGATGACCTGCATGGATTATATGTGAATTCTCTGATAATGTTTGAATAGTCCCTTGCTATTGCTCACATGAGGTCATGCGATGCCTTATTAATTTCAGCAAGCCAGGAAATTAATTTGAAATCATATCATTTCTTGAACACAATATACAGCGTTCTAAACATAACAGCCGAAATAACTACATTCGCCGAGACGATTGATCGATCAATCAGTGCTCGAGACAGTCCATGAGCGGCCAATGGGAAAATAAAATGAGAAGAAATCTCTTTATACCAATACTTTTCTCGGCTACAGTGTCTGGTCGAACAAATCGAATAGAGAAGGCTACATATCAAACAAAAGTGCAAATGAGTTCCATGAAGAAAAAAGGGCGCAAGAGAACGGGGAGAAAAAAAAAACACGTACAAAGGAGAGGCATTTCAAGCACGCAAAACAAACTTGCCCACATCGCGCCTCTGCTCACTCAAGTAAACACATTTATCAGGACGCTTTATTTTGAAGAAACTAGTGTTTATATGTATGAAATACAAAAATTTCGCGCAACTATTAATTCAATTCCAAGTTAAAGCACCGAGAAATTCCTGCAATTATTCGTCATTGGAATAGTTGCAATTGAGGGTTGTATGCACTACCATTATTTACTTGCGTGGTGCGCGGAATCAGGGACGAAAATATGGCATGTGTGTAACATGTAACTCACTGAACGGGATATTACTTCTCTGTTAGGGAGAAGGAAACTCACTATTCTTGGACCTCGTTTAGTAAGGGAGCCACATAAGTTATTTACATCAGCCCCTATGTTTTTCAACAGCAACCTATAAGTGACAGCGAAATAAGAAAAAAAAAACGTAGAAAGCCCGATGAACGTCATAGGGAAAATATTGCCAGGAGAGCGTGTAAGAAACATAAGAAAGCTTTCATTTACAAACTTTTTTTAAACCTTGATGTGTCTAAATCGACGGCTAGGCATGTAATATTGTCAACTCGGTGCAGCAAGCGATCGCGTAAGGTTAAAAAGTTTGCAAAAACCAGTGAGATACGGCTAGTAGTAGTTGATAATCTAGTATTTGTCGATGCTGGTGCTGCATTAAGTGAGTACATTTGTGAACTTCGTAAGTTGAATGCTTATGGCGAACGTCATTGATACAGGAAATATTGGACCTAATACCGATCCTTGTGCCATTGTGACGCCCCGAGGGGCGTCGGCGGGGCGAGACACGGGAGCGCGGGGGGCAATTTTGGGCCTTCTGCAGTCCTATTTTAGGGGCGAAGCTCCTTATGGCATCACCTGGGCGGTTCTCGGTTGTCGATGCATCCTGCGTAGCCAGTAGCGTCTCCCTTAGCATACAATAGATGGCGCTGTCCCATAGAGATGCATGCAAACTGCAGTTGCGTGACGATACACAAGATGGCGCTGTACGCATTCTGTGTCGTCATCTCCATTTCTCGTTTCCGAGAGGGCGCTGTCCCATAGACATGCGTACAATATGGCGGTTGGGTGAAGGTACGCTAGATGGCGTTGCAGCTGCTCTCCGATTGCCTGCTGCGCAGGGAGCGCTCCTCTGATTCTCCTGGATCGTCGCCGTACGTGTCGGATCGCGCTTGGTGGACCATGGACGATGAGAAAAAAATTCCGAACGTTGTGTCCGAAGCGCGGAATCGAACCAGGGACCCCTCGCTTCCGAACGCGCGGCGCTAGCCACTACGCCACGAAACGCACACGGACACATGCACCACGATGACCGTAAATACCCAACATTAACGGAAGACTGCGCGTTTCTTACGCGTTTGTGCTAGCGCGTTACGGCCCGTGTAAGAAGCTGGTGTAAGACGCCGTGGCCTCTCCGCCTTACACTCTCTCAGCAGTCATGTGATGGCGTTGGCAAACGCCGTGCGCGTTCTGGCCTGTGTAAGGGGCTGCGTAAGACGTCTTTACATGATGATCGACTGGGCGAATTGCACGGAAGGTTCACGGTTTACCGATGATTCCCTCTGGAGCTTCGCCCACTCATCATCATTCACCCCGTGGATATGCTGTGACTTTTTTCAGCTGCTGCTACGGTCAGAGAATCGCTCGGGCTTTCGTAACCCGCGAGTTTTGCGGAAACTGCGCTTTGACAGCAGAGCTGACGTTTGCGCGGCGGCCCCAGATGAGAGTGTGCATTAGCCGGCGACCTTGAAGACGACAGAATGCCGACGCCAAAGCAAACCCAGCGCGCTCATAAGTGCTTTAACAAAGCCAACGGAGCGTCCCCGGTATGTTTCGATCACTTTGCAATGCAGCAAGCAGAACTGCTTCTCGAACGCGCACATCTGGCCGGCCACAAAGGAGCGACTGCCGACAGGCGCGTCTTTTCACCGGGCACTTCCAGCGTGAGGGCGCCTATGGACGGTCCCAAACTGCTTGCACTTGGAGCGTTTCGGAATGGAAGCGGTGGTAGCTAACACTCGCTACGGTAATCTGTACACAAGTGTCGCCGGTTAGGCTGTTCGACGTCCTGTCCGAATGTCGAGTTTTGTGTATGTTTACATTTTACTTTCTATGTTTTTGGAGAGGAGTTCGTACTGCGTTACACTGTGGAGGCGAGTCCCAAACAATAGTCGCACGGCGGGTTGGACTGGTGCTTTTTCTACCGGCGACGTTGCCGTAGACAACCATTGGATAGACGCCCTGGTGAGGCGGGGCTGTCCGGGAGAAGAGAAAAACTCGTCTCGGCACAGAGAACAGGGCGGAATATTGGAGATTCGAGAGGCTCGAAGAGAGGCAGTGACCTTCCGCCATGTGAAGAAGAAAGCCTCGTTTGCGATCCCTCGTGCGATCCTGGCCGTTCGGCTCTCGAACCTCGGAGAGACGATGTAGTCTTTGCGGGAGCATGATGCGAGCAGCAATGATCGGGGAGAATCCGTGAGCTACGGCGACTTCGAGGTCGACATCCGAGTTTCTAACAAAGCACCTGTCCACAGGCCGGCGACGAGACCTATGCGCCGATGGAGCCCACCCAGATAAGCGTTGCTTTCGTTGGCGGCAGCAAGCGTACTTAACACATTTCGCCGCTAGTTTATCAGCTGTTTTACCCATTGTATCGGCCGTAAATTGACGAGTTTGTTTGCCCTCTTGATTCCTTCGCTGCACTATGCATTTACGTTACTCGTTGTTTGCCTTGCATCATTAGGTTGGCTAGTAATTGTTGATTGTATACTTTGACCATGTTCACATATTAAAGTCCATGTTTTGTTGAGTTAATTAAGCCTGTTGCCTTTTTCCCGACCCCAACACGAGTCTGTTTTGGTTAAATGGTTGTTGAGGTCTGTGGCCAAAAGGGGGTGAAGCATTTCGAACGGAGTCGTAGTGTAGTAGTAATACTTGTGAAGTGTTGCGCCCACTTTGCGCGAAGTAGGGACATCTGAACATTCCGGGGTTCACTTCAGTGAGTTCCAAATCAGATTCATCCATCGCAACTTGCATTCCGCATGCCTCGAAGTAACTAGGATTAAACTGGCGTTAGTCCCAACAGGACCGTGGGATTTTTAATTTATCTGGCTAGAAGTGTGAAGTGGCAAACCGCATGAAAAACTTTTTCAATATTAAGAGATATTTTACCACTTTTTCAGCTTAATAAATGTCAGTAATTATTCGTGAAAGGGTTCGGATGGTGGTGTTTGTGAGTTTAGTGGAGACAAAACCATGTTTCGGAAGGAAGGAAGGAAATAGTAGAGAAGGAAAGGCAGGGAGGTTAACCAGTGTATGACAACCGGTATGCTACCCTGCACGAGGGGAAGGGGACAGGGGAGATTGAAAGGTGAAAGGAAAGAGGAAGAGAGAGAGAAAGTGGGCGAACATATAGCACATTCTCACAGTCAGTGGCAGCTGCATGGCACACGACATCACACATCGCTGTTACAGTCGCTTGTGCAAGTCTGTCATCTTTAAGAACTGCAGCAGCGCCTTTGTCACCTTCAATTGTGATGTCTTGTGCGGTCGACATTCCAAAATGGCATCAACCGACATCCGTCGCAGGTCAAGGTGAGCGAGAGCGGACGCCAGTGATTGCCTCTGTAAGTCATAGCGAGGACAGTCGCATATGATGTGTTGTAGCGTCTCTTCACGAAGACAGGTGTCACAAAGAGGGCTGTCGGCCATTCCGATCATAAAGGAATAAGAGTTAGTAAAAGCCACTCCTAACCACAAACGATAAAGCAGGGTGGCTTCTGCTCGGCTGAGTTTTGGTGGCAATCGAAAATGCCGCAAAGACAGCAGGTGGTGTTGTCGACTGTTCCGAGTTTGGCTGCTTGAGGCACTCCACAGCGAGAGTGTAATCTCCTGTGCAATCGCTCGAAGTTGCCTGGCAGCGTCGGACCTTGAGAGAGGTATGGTCTCAACTTTGGTGCCATCAAGTGCAGACTTGGCGGCCTTGTCAGCATATTCGTTTCCAACGACGCCGCAGTGACTGGGGAGCCACTGAAACGTCACGTGGTGTCCCTTCTCATGTGATTTATGGAGAAGAGATCTGATCTCCAACACCAGTTGCTCGTATGGTCCGCGCCGCAGGGCTGCCAGCAAGGACTGTAAGGCCGCCTTTGAATCGCTAAAGATTGACCATTGTCGGGGTGCTTCCTCATTTACTACACAAAGGGCAGCACGCAGAGCAGCAAGTTCCGCAGCTGTCGATGTCGTCGGGTGGTCTGTGTTAAAACTGATGGTGGAAGCTTTCACTGGGACAACCACCGCTCCGGACGAACACTGGAGGTTCGAGGACCCATCCGTATAAATATGCACTTTATCGACGTACCTCTCGTGTAGAAGAAGCAGGGATAGTTGTTTCAGAGCACCTGATGACAGCTCAGCTTTCTTTCTGATTCCTGGCACACCAAGGTGTACTGTAGCTCGAATGAGACACCAAGGGGGAATCGATGGTTTGGCGGCGGCGGTGAAGCCTGCCGGAAGTTTGGCAGAATATCTGGAGACCATTTTGCAGAATGACGCGTTCCGCTTGTCTGACGGCAATGTTGCGAGGTGGTGACAGCAGGCACGGGCAAAATGCCTGATGTGGGTTCTCAAGACTTCCACCGCAACGTGCGTTTGTATTGGTTGGTCCCGAGCAATCGCTATAGTTGCCTCTGACAATGTACCCCGCGGCAAACCGAGACAAGTTCTCAGTGCCTGAGCTTGTGCGGCCTGAAGAGTGCGAAGATTTGTCTTGCAAGTGTTGGAAAGTACGGGCAGGCTATATCTCAAGAAACCGAGGAAAAGTGCTCTGTATAATTCCACCATGGCGCCTACCGACATGCCCCAAGTTTTTCCAGCCAAGAATTTGAAGATCTGGGCAATTGCGGTGAGGCGTTTTTTCATGTGCGACACATGAGGGCTCCAGCAGAGATCTCTGTCAATGATGATGCCAAGAAACCGGTGGGTTCTGAGATAGGGAATAGTCCGCCCATTGATTGATATGACGTAAGGCGTCATTGCTTTGCGAGTGAATGCCACAAGTGCGCATTTTTCTGGTGATATGTTGAGACCTTGTTTGCATAAGTAGCTCGATGTCAACGTTGCTGCTCTTTGAAGCCGCGCGCGTATTTGAGGACGCGTGACTGCCGAAGTCCAGACACAGATGTCGTCTGCGTATATTGAAATTTTGATAGTAGTTGGCAGGTATTCAGCAAGCCCAATAAGCGCGAGGTTGAATAGCGTCGGACTGAGAACTCCGCCTTGAGGAACGCCCTTGCAAGTAAAGCGTCGCGTAGTCGGGCCATCGTCGGTTAATACAAAGAATGACCTTGCAGCCAGGTAGCTTTCAACCCACAGAAATAATCGACCACCTAGGCCAACCGTCTCAAGAGCATCGAGTATGGCCTCATGTAATACGTTGTCGTATGCGCCTTTCACATCTAAGAACAATGCTGCGGACAATCGCTTTCGGGACTTTTCGTGCTGAACGTAAGAAACGAGGTCCACTACATTATCGATGGAAGAGCGGTCACGTCGGAAACCAGCCATGGAGTTCGGATAAATCTTGTAGTGTTCAAGGTACCACTCCAGGCGGCCAAGGATCATCCGTTCCATTAGCTTTCCTACACAGCTGGCCAGCGCTATTGGGCGGAACGATGCAAGATCAAGTGGAGATTTGCCCTGCTTCAGTAGGGGAACTAAACGGCTTGTCTTCCATTCATCAGGAACATTGCCCTCTTGCCAAGACGTGTTGTAGAGGCTCAACAATTCTCCCCTTGCGGCTTCTCCTAGACTGCATAAGGCTCAGTAGGATATGCCATCTGGGCCCGGAGAAGAAGACCGCCTGCAGAGAGCGAGAGCCGCTTCGAGCTCCTCCATTGTGAAAGGCAGGTCCATGCGACTGTCACGAGGGTGGGGGACGTAAGTTCGTTTTGGGTAGCCTGGACAGACTACTTGGTTTGCGATCCTTGCACAGAAGTCCTCTCCGACTGCAATTTCCTGCCGCCCTTGGAAGAGCGCCAGCGCCTTGCAAGG
>JABSTT010000591.1:0-11134 GCA_013339685.2 Hyalomma asiaticum | reverse complement strand
TAAACGCGGAGGAGTGACGTCATTCTGAGGGCGAGCCGGGTAGCTGCATTAGTTTGCGGCTTTCGTTTGCGCGCAGCGCAGTGTCAGTAGAGGAGCTTGTGCTGGTTTCTGAGCACTGCACTTCTTTGTTGTCATGCTTGGAGATTTTTCCGGTATAACAAGAGGTTTAAAATGCAATAGCAATAAAGAGGAACCAAATGAATACAGTTGTACATATATATACCTTTTATGCCACTCATTTTACATTCGCAGTGGCGACGCGCGCACGACGTACGGTGAGATACCGGCACGAGTTCACCGATTATTTTACAATATTGCCTTTGCTGCGGCCCATGTACTCATTTGACGAAGCGGACTTGACATACCGAGCTTTTGTGAGTCTTTCAGCTGCGACAACATCTACGTTTGGGGAGTAGCAGCATTTCATAAATTCCCTCAAGATTAGATGCCCACTGAGCGGGTCACTGCTGTTAGGAAAGAGAGAAACTTCAGTCCTACAAAAGCAAGTGTGCTATGTTCGAGGCGCTTCCTAGACAGCGACTACGTACAAAAACCGTCTCGAATATAATCGGTACGCTCATTGATGAAGTTATACACTACTGAACCGAAACGCGGCCCATTTTGTCTGTCCCGATATAGAGGATCTCGCCGCAAGAAAAACGGTGGGGCAAACGCTTCGCATTTCCAGAGAGACAGATCGCCGGCCGGTCGGTTCTCAACTCCGATCCCGTGGCCTACCTCGGCCGACCAAGTTGTTTCTAACAAATATACGAGCGCTTGACCCTTTCCCTTTCGTTACGTATATATCACAATCGTAATCCCTTCTAATTGAAGAGAGTGATGTCAAAAGCACACCACTTCCGCGACAGCGGTGTCCGGTACCAAACCATTCCCGATCGTCCAGAACCGCAGCAGAAAAAGACTGGGACACCAGCTGTGCTGCATTTTTTTTTTTCGCATAAAAGCGACTGGCTTCTCTTATTTGTCGTAACATTGAGGTAGTCAAGAACCAGTGACACATAATGACGCACAACATGAAAAATTAAGCGTTAATCATGTTGCAAATGTACGCGCTGATGAGTTTTTGCCGGATTGAAAACAGCGTTAGTTGCACCGTCTACCTAGCTATGCTCGCGTCATATTCATGGGCTCTCAGCGAAGTCTTGATGACGGCGCGCTGTTCGCACGTGCTTGTCGCACGTGAATTGGTGCTCTTATTTAATTATGTCCGTGCGAAAGAAAAGAGAGTCATGAAAAGTTTCTTGCGTTGTAGTTCTTGTCGAGAATGCGAGGTTTTGCAAGTGTATGTACTACATGATGAGCGCTGTACCTACGCGCCGCTCACTCGATTGGATGCTTGTATATTTCTTGAACTGCAGGGTGGCACATGCTCGTACGGCACTGAACGTTGGACCGGTGAGGATACTAGCCGATCGCGATCCGTGCATCGCAGTTCTGCTGGTCGACTGCGATGGTAGCCTGTCGTCTGCACCGTTTGAATGAAATATGGATGCCCGAATGCGGGCGACCACATGTAGTTTGTGGGGACCGGGTCCAGCGCGACGCCATGTTTTGCCAGGAATGCCCCCGTATCCCCCTCTCCCAGCTGGACGGGGCGGCGGCCGACCACTGCGAGGGGCCGCCCGCTTCGCCCATGTGTTCTTAACTAGGCTGCCATTGGGCAGCGAGTAATTTCTGGAATGTTCGCGCGTTCGGGTTTTGGGAGATGCTGGAGAGAACTCGCTGGGACTCGAAGGGGTGCGCACGTACTTTTGTGGCCCTCCGGCCGACCAGGCCATCGGTCGGATGGCGCGCCCTTGCGGGCCCCAGCGACCCCGGCAGCAGCTAGCGATCGTCGCCCACCTCTGTAGGTTCTTTTCCTTCTATTTTCCCTTTCTAGGGGCGCGCGATCGCAGGTGCGTTGGCCGGGGGTTAGGCTCTAACCCTTGCATGGTTTTTGTGTGTTATTGTGTTTGCGTGTTGTTCATTGTTATCGTCCTTTGTTTGCGTTATTGTGTTCGCGTGTTGTTTATCGTTGTTATCCTTTATATTTAATTCGATCTTACATTCGGCCTTGTTTTGTTTGTCTTATTTAACGTGTTTATTAAATCACCATGCCGGGAGAGTGGCGCCTAATGTTCTCTTTCGCCGCGTGCGACGGTCCTTGCTGTGCCGCTTCTAGACGGGCCGCGGGCTGACGCGCGCGGCAGCTCGGCGATGCATGGCTGAGATGAGCGAGCGCGGACGCAACTGCCACATTCTCTGCTCGTCGAGTGCTCGAACCCACGGCACGGGGTTGCTAGCGGCGATGCCGCTGCTAGTACTAGTAGTAGCAGTAAATATAACCCCCACATACATAGTTGTACCACAACTTCATCGTAATTGCTACTGTTAGCCATAATAATAGCTATATGCTTATATACAGCACGAAAAAGAACTGACAAAACGCGCACGGTCGGTCGGCGCCCGCGCACTAGCCCAGCCGCGGCAGTCAGCTCCTCCGAGGCACTCACGATGACGTCATGAAGCTCCTCAACCAATCATAGACAGTGACAAGGTTTTCGTTGCCGCTCATGACGCGCGCCGCGCGTTTTTGCCAAAATAGGGTCATTTGCTCAAGTTTATGCTCATTTTCGACCTGACTTTCGGGTTCATCGCAAGAAAAATGATTAAATAGCATTATAACCTCAATTTTTTTTAAAAAGTGCTTCAGTGCCCCTTTAATGAAAGGATAGCATGTGTCACGTCGCCCGCTACATTTCTGGGAATTAGGAACGCGACGCCATATTCTCTCTTTTCGGGCAACCCTCTACAGCAGAGGACATGTCCGTTGTTTAATACTGTGCAAGCTTCACCTGCTCTCCTAACTTCGCAAAGGCCAATAATGTCCCTACTAGCACATGGTCGCCATCACACACGATGGTGCAATTTTGGTAAACATGCCCTGCATTTGTCCTCTGAAAAAATGAAGTGTAACACGACATTTTCTACCGGTATGTTTTTATGTTATGACCGCTCTCCAAGACTGCAACGCAGAGGTCAGACATGGTGGCACTTTCTGGTAGGAACTGTCGATATCGCTGAGAAAGCAACCTTGCATTTGCGATGTTGCTATGCGCTAAGTGCCACAGTAATAGTCTATTCGTCAAGTTGTCTGAAATACATTGAAATTGCGCACCTTCCTGAATACCAATTCAGAGGCCTCAGCAATTATTTGCCGGCTTCCGTAATGAAGGCTGCAGAATGGGGCAGATATCCTGTTATTCAATGCGAAGCATTTGGTGGCGAACTTGAGTTACTTTGACCGTATCTATCTATCTATCTATCTATCTATCTATCTATCTATCTATCTATCTATCTATCTATCTATCTATCTATCTATCTATCTATCTATCTATCTATCTATCTATCTATCTATCTATCTATCTCTGGTATAAATGTATGACGCACATGAATGATCGATCCTTATATCATCAACATAATATACTCTTCATGTACGTCCAAATTAACCACACTGCAATCCCGTCTGGCTCACCCGTAGTGCTCGGCCCATGGTATGCTGTTATGCGCCACAGGTGTCTGGATTTCATACGCGCTTTCACAATCAAGGACTAGCTCATTAAGGCCCAACCGCAGGCACGCGTCAGCACGCGCCTACGCGTCAAAAGCGTCAAATGCGTCGCCACGCGTCACCCTCGGAGGGGGCTGACGGACCGAGACGCGTCGACGTGAGGGTATCTAGCAATGTCAGATATTTTCGCCTCGCGCACGGCTCGCGTCGACGCGCCCGCCACGCGCCAACCAATGAGAGGCCGCGGAACCTCCCACGGCTAGGCCTAGCATGGCGGCCGCCGCGGTGCAGCCGCGAAGACACGACGGAGTTCGGTTCTGGGGAAGCGCGGAAGCGTTTCGGAATTAATGCGTCGTCAACGGCAGCCCACAGCGATACGATCAAGGACCGCGAGTGTCGCAGGGTGATATGATATCGTGCCCACCGTGATTTTGCCAACAGTTCCAGCTGACCTTCCGCCGGCGTGAGTGCGATCGCTGCTGAGTCAAAACATCGTCGACATCGTACTGGACACTGCTGCTGCGCCTGTGCTTGTGTCTGTGTTTACTTGTGCTTGAAACGAGTGGAGACATGCTTTCGAATTTCGAAGTCTGGACCGTCACCTGTTGCTAATTCAATTGTGAGCGATGTCAGTAACCAGCGAAGGCCTCTGGCGCGGCCCGTCGACTTTGCCCGAAGGGGCACAGTTGAGAAACTCGGGTGACGGGTGTTGATGTTTCTTTGTTTACGTCGCAACGTAAACGTTATAACAACGCCCCTGATCGTGACCGTGTGTGGTGCCTACGCAAGAATGTTGAACCGCTGCATGTTTGTTTTCAACATCGGCACCTACCACCATCGCTGCCAAAGGTGGACCGCGCCCTCGCCAGCACTTTCCGGTGATATCTTGCCACGAACATGAGTGTATTGCACACTCTACGACACTCAAACATTTCTTGATTCGAGACAAATCGTTTAGGTGTAGTGTCAAGCCAGCAACAACGGACCATCGCTTACGGCTGCGATCAGCTGTTACTGGTGTCGTTGCTGTGTTTAGAATTCAAGCTCGAACGTACACGAAAGTGGTGTTTGAAAAAGAAAATTGCATGCACGAAGAAGTGCTGCTTTTGCTCTTGTTCTGCTTTCTACAGTGCACTGCACATGCGTAGTACAAAGCAAGGTATGTGCAATACCTTGCTTTGTACACTGTCTGCTCTGACACACACACGGACAGAGGTGTAATGCAAGAGCAGGTAGCATTCATCAAGTAACGAGGATCTAAAGAAGATTGCTTTTTGAGGGTTGTTTACATAGCCTGTTTTTTGGCACTTGCCGTCTCATCAGAGCTTGCGAATGAGATGTGCCTTTTTAAATATCAAATGCATGACAATTTAAAAATGTGAGGACAGCATGGCGCCAAATGTACTTGCATTGTTCGCTGAATAAGCAGTGTGCAATATTAGAGTACAGGGCATCGTTGAAGAAACACCTACGGCAGTGGGCAGCAATGGTAGCTGTATAAACATTGGTCTGTGTAAATTAGGAACAAAATTCTGATAAGGGCTATGTAAATGACAGCTGGTTTGCCGGAATGACCTTACATTATTGCACAGATCTATCCTGTGATTCCTATCATGAAGTGCCATATCTATAACCACCAACACCCATCTGACCATTCATTGTTTTTTTCTCTCAGCACCGTGATTTGAAACAACTGTTTTTTGACAATTTCAAATAACAAGATCAGATGGTAACAATATATAAGGAATAACATGGCAAGGATTATTCAATTTTAAAAGTTTGTGAGTTTTCCCACATATGCTAGTACTCATGCACTTTTAACGTGGCCAAAATGCCAAGAATTTCAGCTTCTCAATGTCAACAACTTGCAAACCTTTCTGGACAGGTACTGTATTGCATGTTGTCACAGTCTCCACGATTGCGGGAGGCAATCACCGAGGCGTGGCAATGGGGGGTGAGGTCGATTGATGCCCGGCAGAGCCGGTAAGCAAACGCAGTGACTGAGACGGAGGCACGTCAACGGAACGAAACAAAAATTTATAAAATCAACACGACAAACAATACAAAAGAATGAGAACACTTGGAAAGAGTTTAAGTTACAAATTAATAGACAGCGAAGCAACGGAACATATTTAGAGAAGTTACGGATGGGAGCCAAAACGCTCGCTTACACAGATTATGACGAGAGTCCAAGGACTGGCAGGCGAAAATAAGAGAGTTCATAGTTTGAAGAAACATACAGTTGACCGGGGAATGCGGCGACCCTCCATCCACGAAGAAGACGGCCGAAGAGTGCGGCCCTCGAAGATGATCTCTTCCGGGGCTGCAGGTGCGTTGTCTCGGGATGCGGGGAGGCGGCTGAGAGTTCCTCGGGAGACTCGCGGCGGACTCTTTCCCTCCGTTTCGCGGTCTCCGCAGGCGGGCGGCAGGGCGCGTTATATAGCTTTCGGGAGAGGGTTGAACGGCGCTTGTGATCACCGGCTCACTCAGTGTCGCAGCCCAAAGCACCACACACACACAAAAGCGCCGCAGGTAGTCCACACACAAAACGGATGAGCACGTAGGCATGTCACTCTCACACTGCATGGCCGCCATCTTGGCGTCACGAAAAATAACAAACAACCAAAAGAAAGGCCAAGTTCTGGCCATGCATGGGGTGACCTTGAAGCGGCAAAAAATAAAACACAACCAAAACAAGATGCACGTACGCCAACAACTTCAGTATTGCTAAGGGTCGTACCGAAGGCGAGAAGCAGCTACAGATATACAAAACGAAGCTCAAGGCTTTGGCTTTAGTAGAGGACACCTTGAGCTGTGAAAAGCAAAAGATAGAAAAAACATGCGGCACGTAGGCCCCCGCTTGTGGGCTGCGAAGTTAGGCTAACTACACGCGATTCAGCGAGCACGTATGCATGCTCGTGCACTGACCAAAATAAGGTTCGGACTTGACAAACATTCGTAACAGAGCGGACGCAGCAACTTTATACAAAATATAAGAATAATCAGGCATGCCGCCAACTCTGTGACACGGCCCCCCACTTTCGGAATATTATAACATAATATTCTACACTCACAGAAGGCGGCGCGCAGGCCTGTACAAAAAATAAGGATAAAGCATACACAGGACACATGAGCTAACTAAGGTCATTCATTTCATTTCGACACATTACGAACATCGTATATGAATGTCTATACACTGCGAAGGAATACCATGCAAAGTTTACAGCCGACTCAGGTAATCCGCTCCTACGTTTTCCCTGCCTCTGATATGTTCAACGCTGAACTGGTATTCCTGGACTATCACGCTCCAACACAATACGGGGCTATTTAGGTGCTTTACTCTTTGGATGTAACTAAGCGGTTGGTGGTCCGTTTGCACTAGATGAAGGCCACACCATACAAATAGGTAGACAACTTTTGCACCCCCAGATTAAGGCTAAGCACTCTCTCTCTCAATGGTGCTGCAAGCGGCTTCTCTGGGGAGTAGCTTCCTGCTAGCGTACGCCACCGGATGGAGCCTGCCGAAGTGACAACCCGAAGTTGCTTTTTCTTCTCCACCTCCAGTTCTTCCGAAAGCTTGTGAACGTCTCGCTCGTTTCAGACTGTTTCAATGCTGGAACCGGACTCGCCCCATCGCCTTCCGTCTCCGTGACGCCGCAACTAGCAATACAAACTTTTTCTGCTGGCCTATTCTCCCGCTCTTCGGGCGGTTTGAGCAAGTTGGCATGAAATACTTTCCTGCCCTTTGGACTTCGTCGTTGGCAGATATCGCAACAGGCGACAAACCTCTTCACGTCCGCAGTGATCCCTGGCCAGAAGAACTTCTCCAAAATTCGGTATTTTGTCTTTTGTGCGCCCAGATGTCCTGCCATTATTCCCTCGTGGGCCGCTTTCAGTACTTCAGAGCGGCGGTACTTTGGGACGACGAGCTGACGTACTACCTGCCCACTTTTCTCCGTGTACATTCGGTAGAGTAGCCCATTTTCACGCTTGAATTCAATTTTGTTTTCCCTATTTCTGCAAGTCAGTTCTTGCCAATCTGGGAAAAGCATGGCTTGAGCGTCTCGTCCTCTTCCTGCTCGTCTGCATAATTCTTCTCCTGTGGTTGGGATGCGGAGTCTGGGGTTTTGAGTGTTTGGAACCTCTGGGGTTGCTTCCTCGCCTGGGCGCGAGTGACAGCTGCCGCAACAGCTTCTCCCTTGGCGCGCTCATCTTCGACTGCCCGTTCGCCTGCCTCTTTCGGATTATCCGGTGCTCTCGCGCCTTCAATATTTCCGATGATCAGGTCGTAGAGCGGGTCTGACATACATAGCGCCGTAATTGCCCCGGAAAAGTACGGAGTATCGATCTCAACCTGGGCCTCGGGCAGCATCTTTACGGTTCCATCTACCAGGTAAACCGGACTCTTCTCACCCGTGAGGTGGTCGTCGCGGATGAGCTCTCTTCTCACGATCGCCGTATTGCACCCGCTGTCGCGCAACACCGAGATAGTTCTGCCCTCTAACGTTCCAGTCACCACAGGCTGTCTGTCTACTAGAGACTTCAGGCGCATCGTCATTACCGCATTCACGACGGGGATTTTCCCTCCATTCTTGAGCTCGACGTAACCATCGTGAATGGCCTCCTGATTTGCGAATTTAGCCGGCGAGTACACACACGATGCCTGCGGCCTGTTGTTCAGCAATGATCGGCACGCGTTCGACGTGTGACCCGTTCGTCCGCACCGGAAACATCTGACGCTGTTACTGTTGACGGAGTACGTCCGGCACTGCGAAGCCTGATGCCCGCCGCGGTTGCAAAGATAACAGCGGAGTGCTCTGCCGGGATCATTTCTTCTGTCATCAACTCGTGGCTTCACAGCATCGTCACGGCTTTCTTTTGTTTTGGAGAGGTTCACGCTGCCTTGAGCTTCTAAATACTGGTCCGCTAGCTCGAGCGTCTCTTCTAGCGATTTCACTTTCCTCTCTCTTAGATACAGGGCCATGTTGGGGTGACATCCGTGCAAAAACTTCTCCTTAATTAGGAGCTCTCGAAGATCCTCGTAGTCAGCCTTCGTACCGGAGAGCTCGATCCAGCGGTCAAAATAGTGGCTGAGGCGTGCCGAAAACTGAACTGCGGTTTCCCCATCTGCCGGTTTGCCGGAGTTGAACTTATCCCGGAAACCGTCTGCCGTGAAACGAAATCTCTTCAAAAGTGCTTGCTTCACCTTCGCATAATCTGCTGCATCACCCGGTGGCAAACGCCCATAGACACTCAGTGCCTCTCCACTCAAGCAAGTAGCCAAAACTGTCGACCATTGGCCCTCGGGCCACTTCTGACTTTCTGCCAGGCTTTCGAAACGTCTTATATACGCGTCTAAGTCATCCTTCCTCTCGTCGAAGGGCATAAGGAGTTTACTCGCATCCAGCCTTAAGTCGCTTCTCTCCCGACTCCCTTCCTTTTCTCTAGTCTCTTTCTCTAGTCGCTGACACTCTATTTTCAAACTTATAAGCTGCATCTGTCGTTCGTCAGCTTCCCTCGCGGCTACGCGCTCCTCCTCCGCTGCTTGTCGCGCGAACGCTCGCTCCTCGCGCTGCTTATCTTCTACCCATTTCCTGAGCTCTGCGTTCGTCAGGCCAAGCTGGCTACCCATGGATATTAACCGCTCCAAATCCATGTTTCTCTGTGAAGCACTTCAACTAACGCGAACAGAAGCTCAAACAACCCTCAATCTGGCACTAAATCAACCGTGCAACTCAATCATGCAGCTCAACCGTGCACAACACTCTACACTATACCGCTCAACTTCTCTAAACACAGCAGAATTCCTTTTCAGTTCACCACGTTCCCTTTGCATCAATCAGTCCTACGTCGCGGACGCCAGTTTAATTGTCACAGTCTCCACGATTGCGGGAGGCAATCACCGAGGCGTGGCAATGGGGGGTGAGGTCGATTGATGCCCGGCAGAGCCGGTAAGCAAACGCAGTGACTGAGACGGAGGCACGTCAACGGAACGAAACAAAAATTTATAAAATCAACACGACAAACAATACAAAAGAATGAGAACACTTGGAAAGAGTTTAAGTTACAAATTAATAGACAGCGAAGCAACGGAACATATTTAGAGAAGTTACGGATGGGAGCCAAAACGCTCGCTTACACAGATTATGACGAGAGTCCAAGGACTGGCAGGCGAAAATAAGAGAGTTCATAGTTTGAAGAAACATACAGTTGACCGGGGAATGCGGCGACCCTCCATCCACGAAGAAGACGGCCGAAGAGTGCGGCCCTCGAAGATGATCTCTTCCGGGGCTGCAGGTGCGTTGTCTCGGGATGCGGGGAGGCGGCTGAGAGTTCCTCGGGAGACTCGCGGCGGACTCTTTCCCTCCGTTTCGCGGTCTCCGCAGGCGGGCGGCAGGGCGCGTTATATAGCTTTCGGGAGAGGGTTGAACGGCGCTTGTGATCACCGGCTCACTCAGTGTCGCAGCCCAAAGCACCACACACACACAAAAGCGCCGCAGGTAGTCCACACACAAAACGGATGAGCACGTAGGCATGTCACTCTCACACTGCATGGCCGCCATCTTGGCGTCACGAAAAATAACAAACAACCAAAAGAAAGGCCAAGTTCTGGCCATGCATGGGGTGACCTTGAAGCGGCAAAAAATAAAACACAACCAAAACAAGATGCACGTACGCCAACAACTTCAGTATTGCTAAGGGTCGTACCGAAGGCGAGAAGCAGCTACAGATATACAAAACGAAGCTCAAGGCTTTGGCTTTAGTAGAGGACACCTTGAGCTGTGAAAAGCAAAAGATAGAAAAAACATGCGGCACGTAGGCCCCCGCTTGTGGGCTGCGAAGTTAGGCTAACTACACGCGATTCAGCGAGCACGTATGCATGCTCGTGCACTGACCAAAATAAGGTTCGGACTTGACAAACATTCGTAACAGAGCGGACGCAGCAACTTTATACAAAATATAAGAATAATCAGGCATGCCGCCAACTCTGTGACACATGTTTTAAAGTGACATAAGCCACATCATATGGTTATGAACACATGTTGTGTCAATAAATGCCTGTCAACCATAAATTGCTCATAAAGGCGTCCTACAGCTGTGCTTGGTTAGAATTATAGAGGCGATAGCACTCACATTACACAATTAAGCGCGTCTTGTGTTAACAAAAGACCTCTCGGCCACAAATAAGGCTCAAAAGTATGACAGAACAGTACTGTCTTAGGATTTTGCTTGTAATAGAAGCCACATCGCAATGTTACAAGCACACCTTTTTGTAATCACTAATCTCTCTTTGAATTGCTGTCAAATGTCCTAAAAGAGTGCTTTGTTAGTATTTTGCAAGTAATAGTAGTCATCGTGCACACCTTTTGGCAATAAACGACTTCTCATTCATGAATTTCTCTTACAGCACTACAGAACAGTGCTTTGTTAGCAGTTAAGGAGCAACAGTACTCGCATCATACAATTATGAGCACATTTTATGTTAATGAAAGACCCCTCATCCACAAATAGCCCCCAAAAGCATGCTAATGGAGCGTTTACGTAGAATTTTAAGAGTGACAG
>JABSTT010000590.1:0-10321 GCA_013339685.2 Hyalomma asiaticum | reverse complement strand
TTTCTGTCCATCCTTTTTCTCTGTAGATGTATCGTGGTGTGAGGAGAGGCAAATGTCACTTCTCAAACGGATTGGTAACCCGCTTCGAAGTTGTGTGAGGCGAAGCGTGGACGAGGAAAGGCGTGATGCAAGTTGCCACCGAGATGCAGCAGTTCGTTCTCGGTGGCGAAAATTCGTTGGATTGACCGAGACTCCTATCATGGCATGGCTGGGAGATTCACCATCTTGTCTCCCGTGAGACGTTCATGTCGGTGAGTCCAACGGCTTTCTTTAGACTACGCGTCGTGCGCGCCTTTCTTCAGTAAATTCAGAACCAGTGAGAGTAGTTGACGCACTATTTCTTGCCCGGGTCGCCGAAAGTCTTTTCGTTAAAAGTTGACGGCGCTGTTCGGTGCACGTGGCCGACACGCACCGAGGGAGGCAAAGATGGCGGAGAGGCCGCTGAGGGGAACAAAGAAGGCAGAAGGAAAGCCATCTTCCACGAACAGCCCTTCGGGCACCCGTTTCTTCGCGCACGCAGAAGGGGAGAGCGTTGCAGTGTCCCCGCGGCGGCAGAGAGGGAAGCCAGTGCGGCGATAATCAGCCGGCCGGTCGGGGGGAAAGGATGAAGAGGGTCCATCCTCACTGGGCTCCTCCGGAATCTGTTTTTTTTTTCTTGTTTGTTGTTCTTTTGCTTCTTTTCGTTGGCCCGAAGAGCGACGTAGCTGACGGCAGAGTGACCCATGTGTACATAGTGTAAATAGCTTCTTTCGCTGTTTTGTTTTTCGCCTCCGGCAGGCGAGGCGCCTGAACGTGTTAGTACTGCACGTGGCGCGCGCGCGGTATCGTTGTCTGGTTTTGCGACGACCGCGGGTTTTGGGCTCGAAGCGGCGTTTGTCGCCGCAGCCCGGGAGAGAAAGGGGTTCACTCTGCGCGGTCTGTACGAGCTCGGCCACAGTATCACGCCACCTTCGCGGTTAGCGCGGTGTTTACGCGCGTCGACAGTGGCACCCCTCGACAGCAGAGGAGAGCGGTTGCGCGCCCCTGCAGTAATTCTAGCCAGTCGTCAGAGCGGAAGGCTTTAGTTAAAGTTACTGTGCTCTGTGATTTGGCACGTTGCAGTGTGAATGCTCAGCTGTCGCCGTCCCTTCCGCGTCTGTTCATTCCGTAGGCAACACGTTGTGGATCTCCCGTTTCGTTTGGTGTCACGGATGGGCAGTGTGCATTCGTGGAAGGATTATCCGCTAGTGTAAGGTCATGCGGCATCGCACTAGTGAAGACCACGTTTACTTTGGTTACCGCCCGACTGATTTCAGACGGCGAGATAACCTGACAGAGACGTCTTTCTCTTTTTCTTTCTCTACCCTTTCGCTAGCTTCTCTTCGCTGTTCTAGGTTCTTTACTAAGTGTTCCTTTCTGTTTACGTACCGTTTCTTTCTTTTTGGGCTCTTGGTTTTCGCTACCTGAGAATTGTAGCCTCGCGTTGTTTTATTGTTCGTTAGTTCAATTGAGTTTGGTTTTTCTTCGGCACGACTGTTCTTTTTTTTTTGTTGTGTTTTCTGCCGGCGCTGATTTGGCGGCCGAAGTCTGCGTGTCCAGAGCGGGGCGGCGTCGACGGCGAGGCTGCGGACGGAGCCGTGGTCGCGGCGCTTGGGGCGGCCAGGAAAATCGACAGGGTCGACGGCACGTGAGACCTGCCGCGGCCGGCATCCAGGGTCCGGGTGAAGAAGCCGTGGCGTGCGTCGGCTTTACTGGACAGTGGAAAGACTGCGCGTTTGTGGTGCTGTCGCGTTTGTTTTCGTTTTTGTTTTTGGTTTGGGGCTCTCGGGTTTTATTGTATATCGGCACCGCCGGTATTGTTTTTTTAGGGGGGCTTTTAAGGAGGGAGGGATGTGGGGACCGTGTCCAGCGCGACGCCGTGTTTTGCACGAAATGCCTCGCATCCCCCTCTCCCAGCTGGACGTGGCGGCGACCAACCACTGTGGAGGGCTGGCCGCTTCGCTCCATGTGGCTTTAACTAGGCTGCCATTGGACAGCGACTAATTTCTAGAACGTTCGCCCGTTTCTGGTTTGGAGATGCTCGGGAGAACTCTCTGGGACTCGAAGCGGTGCGGACGTGTTTTTGCGACCGTCCGGACGACGAGGCCTCGTCGTCCGGACCGCGCGTCGTTTCGGGCCCCAGCGACCCCGGCAGCGGCCTGCGACCGTCGTCCATCTCTGTATGTTCTTTTCCTCTATTTTCCTTTTCTGGGGGCGCGCGGTCGCGGGTACGCTGTCCGGGGGTTAGGAGCTTCTTCCCTGCATGGTATTAAATGCGAAGCATTTCTTAGCGAACTTCGGGGAGTTTGAGCGTATCTATCTATCTATCTATCTATCTATCTATCTATCTATCTATCTATCTATCTATCTATCTATCTATCTATCTATCTATCTATCTATCTATCTATCTATCTATCTATCCGCCTACGATTTTGTGCTCTCCTGGACGTTTCGCTAATCGGATGTTCACGAAAATTGGTATGCCGCATCATGACTACAGGACGAACATAAATGGCAGGTCATAACATGAAAATCATGACATGCATGTCATGAATGACATGATTTATATGCGACAGTCTTGGTGCTCTCCTGGCCGTTTCGTTAATGGGATGTGTACGAAAATTGGTATGCCACGACATGACTGCATGGCGAACATGACTGACAGGTCACAACATGAAAATCATGATACGCATGTCATGGGCGACATGATTTCCATGCCACGCGTTTCGTTAACGGGATGTATACGAAAATTGGTATGCCACAAGATGACTGCATTATGAACGTAAATGACAGGTCATAACATGAAAATCATGACATGCGTGTCATGAGCGACATGATTAACATGCCACGGTCTTGGTGCTCTCTTGGCCGTTTCGTTAGTGGGATGTGTAGGAAAATTGGTATGCAACAATATGACTGCATGACAAACATAAATGACAGGTCATAACATGAAAAGCATAACGTGCATGTCATGGGCGGTATGATTTACATGCCAGACCTTTCGTTAATGGGATATATACCAAAATTGCTATGGCACAACACGACAGCATGAGGAACGTAAATGACAGGTCATAACCTTAGAATCATGACATGCGTGTCATGACCGGCATGATTTACATGCCATGGTCCTGGCGCTATACTGCCGTTTCGTTAATGGGATTTATGGGCTCCGTCTACTGACCAGAGGGCGCTACGTAGCTCTCGTCGGCCGGCTCAGTCGCGCACGGTGGAAACCGAGGCGACAGCGACGCGCGCGTTTCTTCGCTGCTTTCCGGGCGTGCTGTGAACCACACGAACGCTCGCGGTGTCGCCCTTTGGAACAGTTTGCCGCAGGTTTGGAGCGCGCGTCTCAAAGGAAATAAAACGAAAGAAGGTGGGACGGGCGGTCGCTGCTGCTATAGAGTTGGAGACGCGCATCGCGTTCGCGTATTTCCCTGTCAACCCTGTCACAGTCTGCCCAATTTTGCTTCTTCTCTCCGCCAGGCAGTGCATTCTGGCGCTGATGTCGCACATGGAAAACTCGACTGCACGGAGCCTACACGAAAATTTGTTTGGCACAACATGACTGCATGACGATCATAAATGACAGGTCATAACATGAAAATCGTGACATGCATGTCATTAGCGGCATGATCCGTGTCATTGTCTCGTGTGCAGGGCTATGGGCCGGGACAAGTTCCCCGAAGCTCCGCGACCGCGCTCCTGGTTCCCCATCATCGCCATGATCTTGCTCATGGCGCTCGTCATCTTCCCCACCGTCTTCTTCTTGCTCAGTCTCATCACAAAACGTAAGCTCACGTTTTACACAGCCGCATTATGCGCAAATGCGGCCCAGTTAAGTGGCGCGTCGAATCAACTTTATAGCGCATGGCATTCGTGGGCGTCAATCAATGGGCCAAAATCTAGAACCTCATGAATGCACGACAGGCCGACCCATGACCTGGGACGGCAAATTGCGTATTCACACAATGCGTGCCCGCGCAGTGGCTCGTCTCATCTTCGAACGGAGAAAAAGAATGAATTGTTGATCATTTTACGATACTTCCAAGCGCAAATAGGACGCTCCTCCTTTAGGGGGAGGGAGGTTCACTGCAGCCTTCTCTCATCCCCTGAACCTTCTCCCATTAATACCATTTTTTGACCAAAACGCGATGCAATGTAATTGTATGGGGCAGATTTGGCGCCTACATTGAAGCGATTAAAGGGAACGGCCGCTCTCCACCCCCCCTTTCCCGCCCCTCCCGTGCGCACGCCTGTATATCTATTGTAAAGGTGTTTATTGAACGCTATCGTAAGGGCTGACCGATAGCGTGATCAACGGCTGAAGTCACGAGCCCCGAGATCGAGCGGCGAGCAATGCGCGTTAAAGCCAGACCCACTAGATGGCACTAAAGAGGGTGCGTCCACTAAAGAGGTCTCTGCTACGGTGCCGGCGTGAGTGGACGTGTTTTTCGAGGTCTCCGGAACGACAGCGGCAGATAAGTGTTCTTGCATGCATTGAGCTTGCTTTCCTAGTATGGGTCATTAGCATAAACTATATTTGTGGTTATTAGTTGGTACGGTTTTTTTTTGGGGTGGGGTCAGTAACTTGTTCTTGGTTTCTTTTTTTTTGCTTTCTTTTTTCTTCCTCCACGTGGCTGAGGTGCACGTGCACCCACCACGAGTGTTTTGAAGTGTGGGCTATTCATTGAGTTTTTGGGTACGTATTAGGGAAGTGGTCTTAGGAAAGTGTTTGTAGTACCGAGTGCCTTTGTTCTCTAGATAGTGTAATTTCTGTGCTACGAGCGGTCATGGTCAAAAAGACCGCAAAGTGTTCAGGGTGCGGGGCAGCTGTGAAAATGGAGGTTTGTGTGGAAGAGAAGGCAGAAGAAGCTGACGCCAAATGTAGACAGTGCGAGATCGAGGCAAAAATGGAAAAAATGATGGCTGCTCAGTGCAAACTTATGGACAGAATCGCTGAGCTTGAAAATGCGTTGGCAAAGAGCGTTGAGAAAACGAAGGCCATGGGAGAAAGGCTTAGGTCAGCTGAGGAGGGACTAGCCATGGTAGTTAAGGTGAACAAAGAAGCAGGCAAGAGCGAAAATAGTACGGCGCCGACCTCCAGCGCGGGGGGGGGGGGGGGGGCAGCAAGAACAGGGTGTGAAAAACGCAGGTGCAAAGAGCGCGGGGCCCAGCTTCCAGGAAGTAGTTTTACGGGAGGGAGTGGACAATGCAGCGGCTGTGACTCAGGCTAAACATCCAGACAGTAGCCAGGTGCAGGTGACTTCAGCTGGAAAACCTCAGCGGGTTATCATAGCCGGTGATTCCAATTTAGTTCGATGCACCGAGGCATTCAAAGAGAGGGTGAAAGGCGACAAACGAGTATTGGTAGGGACGTTCCCAGGACATAGGCTGGGTTCAGTCATGAGGCAAGCAAGAGAAAAGCTCACGTCTGGGGCTCACGGACGCAACTTCGTGATGATTGCGGCAGGGCTAAACGACGTCCTCAACAAAGAATCGTCAGGATTAGCGACGACCTTGGCAAAAGGCGTCGACGACATGCGCGCCATCTCCCCCCAGGTGCAGATAGTAGTGTGCACGGTACCGGAAATACCAGTGCGTGACGGCAACCTCCAAAGAGCGGTTGTCTATGCAAACAGAGAGATATGGCGTGCGAGTCGAGAGAAGGGTTTCGAAGTAGTGGAAATAAACAGGGAGGTGCATAGGTGGGGGGGTTTCCAAAGAGACAGAATTCACTTCGATAGGAGGCTTGGTCATGAGGTGGGTTGGCGGCTTGCAGGACGTGCAGTAGCTTTTTTGGGGGGCACGCGGGCCCTTCGGAGTCCGGGGTAGCAAGGAAGAAAGGAAACAACCAGGGGGATTTTCGGGCAGGTCACACTGAGAAATGCCAGAAATGAGGTAAAAGGAAGAAAAGAGAGAAAGCACGTGTAGCAATTAGTTACATAAACATGCAGGGTGGCAGAAAAAAAGGCAAAATTGTTAGAGATTGAGGAACAGTTAAACAAAGAAAAGATAGGCGTTTATGCGGTTACAGAAACACACCTTAGAGACCTGTAAGAGCCACCACATATTGACAGTTATGTTTGGGAAGGGTGCAACAGGATCATATCAGGAAGAAAAGGTGAGGGTGTTGGAATGCTTATTCATAGCGGAGCAAAATGGGAGAGAGTAAAACAAACTTGTTCAGAGCACCTCTGGGTTTCGGGCATGGTAGGTGGAAAGAAAACATGGCTAGGTGTAGCTTACGTGTGGACGGGAAATAACTGTAAGGAAGAGAATCTGGAGATAAAGAATTGCATAAACACCGATATTAAAGAATTTGGTCATGGGGCCGAAATCATCCTCACATGAATGCCCACATCCACGACCTCGACGGATATCCAGACACCAATGGGAGGTTATTGCTCGATCTCTGCGAGCAACATAGTCTTGTGATAGTTAAAACGGGGCCCAAGTGTGATGGACAGATCACGTGGGAGGTCAGAAACAGGCAATCGAACATTGATTATTGTCTTATGCCAGAAGGAATCTATGAAAAACTGAGAGAAATGAGAATAGACGAGGACGGGATGAACAGCTTGGGTAGTGATCATAAACGCATAGCGTTACAACTGGGATATAAAACTGAAAATAATAACGTAGAATCAAAGTTTGGCAGCTCGTATTTAAAGGGACTGACAACCGATTTTTAAGGACCCCTTCTTTTTATGGCGCAATGGAAAGCTCGCCCCCTGTACTGTTTTCACTTGCAGCAGTTACTTCCAAAAGCGCGTGGATATTCATGACAAAAAGAAGGCCGCGCCTAGGATATTTTGGAGCCACATAAAAGCTCTAAGTAAAAAGTCTGCCACATTGCAACAACATATTGTTGATGAAAGAGGAAATCAATTGGAAGGGTACGAAGCGCTGGGTTAGATCCAGAAGGTAACAGCCGATTCCTTTAAAAAGATCGTCCAAGAAATTTCCCCAGTGGATAAAACCATGACGGAGAGCGAAACTAAGGAACAGCTAGAACTTGAGAATTTCAACTGGAAAAAGGCCGAAGGAAAAATTCCAAAGCGCACTGCTCCGGGTTTAGATGGGGTCTCCGTCAGCCTCATTAACGACTTAGGACAGAACACTAAAGAAGCACTATTGAAAACCGTAGAAAAATACTTACAGGAGAGGCAAATACCGGACAGTTGGCGAAAAAGCAGAATGAACTTAATCTATAAAGGCAAGGGAGAAAAGAATAACATTCGCTCGTATAGACCGCTAACCATTACATCGGTGCTATACAGGATGGCTATGCGAGCAGTAAAATTAAAAATAGAAGCCTGTGCAGAACGTAACAATATTTTGGAAGAACTTCAGCATGGATTTCGAGTAGACAGGCGTTTAGACGATAACCCATTTGTTCTTACTCAGTGTATAGAAATATCTAAAATAGAAAGCAGGCCCTTGTATGTGGCTTTTCTAGACATCGCTGGAGCGTATGAGAATGTTAATCAGGAAATATTGTGCGAAATATTGGAAGGAATGGGCATAGGCGACGATTGTGTACGGCTTTTGAGGGAGATATATCGAGAAAATTGTTTCCATAAAATGGGAAGGAATCAGTAGCAGAGAGAACGTTGATATTAGCAAGGGGCTGAGACAGAGATGTCCTTTGTCGCCATGTTATTCATACTGTACATGGTTAGAATGGAAAAAAGTGCTAGGAGATAGCAACATTTGTTTTAATCTGTCACACAAGCAGGCGGCGTGATGATTGAGCAGATGCTTCGTGGTTTATTTTATGCTGACGATATTGTCCTATTCGCGGACAGTCGAGATGATATACAACGACTGGTGAATATATGCGGAAAGGAAGGCGAGGCTCTAGGACTTGGATTTAGTGTAACAAAATGCGGACTGATGGTATTCAATGATCCCAACGACCAGGCGGTATCCATACAGGGCCAAGAAATACCGAGAGTAAGCGAATACAAGTTCCTTGGCGTATGGGTAAATGAGAGTGATAGATACATGAAGGTACACGAAAAAGCCTTGGCAGCAAAGGGAAAGAGGAACGCAGCAATAATGAAGCACAGAGCGTTATGGGGATACAATAGGTACGAGGTCTTTAGGGGTCTGTGGAAAGGGGTAATGGTACCGGGGCTTACATTTGGGAACTCAGTGGTGTGCATGAGGCCGGGGATACAATGAGGAATGGATGTGAATCAAACAACTGTGGGACGCCTCGCGTTGGGTGCTCACGGGAAAACGACAAACGAGGCTGTAAAGGGCGATATGGGATGGGCGAGTTTTGAGGCAAGGGAAGCCCAGAACAAAATAAGGTTTGAAGAGAGGCTTAGGAATATGAAAGAGAGTAGGTGGGCAGTGAAGGTGTTCCGTTATTTATACTATAGAAAGAGCGTTGACACGCAGTGGAGAAAGAGAACTAGGAGGCTCACCAGTAAATATACGGCTCTAAGAGAACTGACAACAAAGAGCATAAAGGGAAAAGTCAGAGAGGCGGAGGAGATTTAGTGGATGGCAGCGATGGAAAAAAAAAACGACTCTGAATAACTACCGAAAGGGCAAGAACGAAATAAAGAAGGAGGCATTTTATGATAATTAAAGAGGAAGCGCTTTACTGTTTGAAGCGAGATCGGGCTCCCTTAGAACGCGTATTTATAAAGCGAAATTCGGCAAAGAAGAAGAAAAATGCACTTGCTGTGAGGATGATAGGGAAACGACGGAGCATGTTCTGCTTGAATGCGGAAATATCCACCCAGGTGTACGTTTGGGCACCACCCAACAAGACGCCTTGGGTTTTAGGGCGAACAACGGTAAGCTGAACATACCCGCAATTGAAATAAGTAAGGGACGGTTAGAATACTGGTGGCAGATAACTAGAGAGAACGGACAAAAATAATTATATGGAAATATATGGACTTTCTGCCATAAGGGGCAGAGAACTGGGCTATGAATTTCTGTTTTTGCTATAGTATGATCGATTTGATTGCAGTAGATTTAAAAGGCATGAAGACAATTTAAAGAGAGAAGGAAAAGTTCTTAAATTTTCGTACGAGCCTGGTGGCGCACATGTCACCGCCCCGTTATACAAAGGAGACGCTCATAGCATCCATCCATCCCACTATAGCGTTCGTTAGTTTCGCGCTACAATATATATATATATATATATATATATATATATATATATATATATATATATATATATATATATATATATATATATATATATATGCCTGGCATTGGCATTCGACACAAAATCTCCAGGAACCATCTTTCTTTCTGACAAGTATCACCGGAGCTGCCCAAGGACTGGATGATTCTTGGATGACGCCTTTCTGCAGCATTTCACGGACCTGATCGTCGATTATCTTGCGCTCAGACGGTGACATTCGGTACGGTTTTTGTCGAACCGGATGGGCGGTCCCCGTATCGATCCTGTGGCGTGTACGGGAAGAGGGAATAAAGGGCGCACTGTTCTTCTGAGAAAAATCAGAAACGGGCCAGTACTTTAACAGAAGGTCGAGAAGCATACGTCGCTTGCTTGTTGTGAAAGACTTGTCGATCATATCCAGAATTTTCGAATCGTCTAAACAGCTACTCACTGGATCGCCATCCGGAGAGTCATTGAGAACAGCCACAGCAGTCGGTGCGTATTCGTTGCATATGGCGAGTTTGAGGCCGCCAGGCAGAACAACTGACTCTGTTGAATAGTTAATTACCCATACTACAGTACAGCCTTGCACAATTGACGCTATACAATGGGGCACTAACGTGCTCTTCATACAGTTCAAATGAATGGGCTCCACCATTGCGTCAAACGCCCTGCCGCTGTTGCGAACATCACAAGCTACCGGGACGCACAAAGCACAAAATGCTGGAACTACAGAATCTTCAACAACTTGGAGCGAACCACGTTCACTGTTCGCTTCCTCCATCAGTCCGTCAGGTACAAGGTCGCTAAAGTAGATCTCCCCGTTTCCGCAATCGACAGTGGCACCACACATTCTAAGGAAGTCAGTGCCAAGAATTATGTCATGGATGCTCCTTGAGAGAATAGTAAATTCTGTCGTGAACACATGATCGCCCAAAGATACTTCTGCGGTACAAACGCCAATGGGGTGCTACGGATCGCCACCCACACCAGAGAATGTTGCACCCTTCTCCCACCGGAACATAACTTTGTGTCCTAAACGCAGTTTAAAAGAAGCACTCATAATCGAAACAGTAGCATCAGTGTCCACCAAGGCCATTGTATCTACACCATCAACAAGAATTTGCACTTTGTTTTTCAACATAAACGCCG
>JABSTT010000589.1:0-10518 GCA_013339685.2 Hyalomma asiaticum | reverse complement strand
ATCCTGGTTAATTCAGACAATTTTTGGAGCGTGCCGCACATGAAAGATGACAAATGTGCCACACTTAAAAGCAAAATTAGCACTAGCATTTAACCGAAACAATGCAGTGCCATAGGAATCGTCAGTGCTAACCTTGAGGGAACCATAGAAAAGCCGGCTTCATGACTGTTTGCATTTACCACCATGTATGACACCGCACTGGTCATGGGCCTCATGGAAGTCGTAGTTGCCTTCTGTTATAGACAGCGAGTTTGTCCACGGCAGTTGCAGTCATTTACTCGGCACACACGAACTGCATAACGGCATCCATAGGCGTCGCATTATGACTACAGAACTGCATGAACATCACCTACAATCAGCATTCTGCTTACAATAGGTGGATTCCGTGTGGTCGCTACCCACGATAGCATTTGTAATGATTACGGTCACATCCACTGTGGAAGCAGCATACAGCCGGTAGCTTTGTTTTGACTCCACACGTGTAGCTTCAGAAGTGCGCGGACTTTCTTTGATCTCAATGCCAGCGGCCATGGTTGCGTCTGCAGTGTATTCAACAATCACTAGCTTAAGTCCCTGCGCACCTTGTGAACTGCATGGACTTCACCTGTGATCGTGTTTCCGGCAGCAATGGCCACCCCAGAATTGTCTGCGGTGGGTGCTGCGTTCAGTAGTTTCATTTTTACCCAGCACTGTGCGTGCAATGCCTGTGACAGAAGCTGCTGTAAATGTTCAGTTCTGCCAGGGTGCACATGCTGGCATCAAACTTGAGAGAACTCTTCATTAACAAACAATTTATTATTGACAGCCAGTTTACAGGCTGCAAAAAAATTATTCTTACACGCTTGGTGAGGGTGGCAGTTTCAAAGGAGACAGAATCAGTGGGGAAGGTCACGTTTTGGCTGAATTAAGACACGGTGGCCTTGTAACGCAATCACATTGTGAAAGCAGTTTCCAGGTGATGCGGACGGCAGCTTTTATGCTGCTTTTATGGAAGTAAGACTAAGTAAGAGTTCTAAGTAAGAGTTCTTGTGAGAAGGCGGCAGATGCAGGCCCTGTTATTTTAATCTTGCAGAATTTTTTTTCACATTTAGCTTAGCCCTCGTTAGCCTTGCTTTGTCTTACCCAGGTGCCAAGCAGAAGGCTCTGAGGAGGGGAAGTGTAATGAAACTATGTGAACAGATGCTTACTAACAATAGCAAGTATGTAAAAATTAGCAAAATATACCAAACAAGAACGCACAACCTAAGAGTGAGTGTTGCGAGCTACCCTGGGTGCTTTGTGCTGCGTGTAGTATGAAGCATAAAACGTATTGCATCATTTTGCAGGAAAAATGAATGCTAACCATCAGATAATTTGTCTCCGTAGTTGTATGTTACTGCACCTGTTTTCTCGTTTTCTCTTTTTACTTGCTTATTTGTCTAGGAAAATAACTATTTTTAGAGGAATCCTTGGTGCACCCTTACTTGAGTATTGGATGAGACTGCATGTACATTAGTAGTTTTGGCAGCCTTGAGATGTCACTTGTACAGCATCAGCAAAGGCTTGGGTTTTCTGTATTGTACTATGTTTGTACCGTATTTTCCGGTGTATAAGTCACGGTTTTTTTCCAAATGTTCACTGGTGCGACTTATACAACGGTGCGACTTATATACACAAAAACCATGGGCGCTGGCGCGACTTACGCATCACATCTCCTTTATTGCTTTCATGAGTGTAAGAAATTCGGTGCAGCAGCACTTTAATAGAAATCAAATCCCATTTTAACACTGCGACCGCAGCGACAGATGTCGGGCACAGACAGCACAGCTATGGTATCGCAGCGGCGTCAGCGTGGCCTTCAAGATTTGGCCTCCAATATACGTAGCCTCCGTGATGGACAACTAGACGTACCACTAGGTTTTTTTTAGATATTGTTAAGCCTGTGATATTGCAGCAGTTAATAAGAAAAAGGCACATCTGCTTTTCTTTTATTGCTACAAAGTGACACTACATCTACCTCTGAAATAAAAATAAGAGCTGTACGCCCCGCACACTACGTAGGCAATGCGATCTAGTCTAAATGTGACAGCCGCATCAGCATCGCAATGAGAAGCTGTGCCTCCGCTCACGAGATCGTCTTCTGCTCTCCATTTTGCTTTTGTGTCCGTGCTGTCTAAGCTGTGATAGTGTGCTCGTCGGCATCGCACTACGCTTCGAGGTGAACGCGAGCTACGTGTTTTGTGATGGCGCCTAATACTTCGCGAAGAAGTTATACTGCGAAGTTCAAGTTGACTGCTGTTGCTTATGCAGTCGAGAACGGCAACTGGGCAGCAGGACGTCACTTCAGCATCAGCGAGAAAATTGGTTCGCGACTGGCGGAAGGCATCTGAAAAGATTCGGGTCATGAAAAGTACGACCGAGGCAAGAAAGCGCGATGGCCGGCGCTGGAAGCTGATCTGCAGTCGTGGGTTTTGGCACAACGCAAAGAAGGTAGGGGCCTTTCTACCATACAGGTGCGTCTTAAGGCACACGCACTCGCAAAGGAAATGGGTGCTGCTGGCTTCGTGGGCGGTCCCTCGTGGTCTCAAGATTTCATGATGCGCAACAAGCTGGCGATTCGAGCTCGCACGACCGTGTGCCAAAAGCTGCCAGAAGACTTTTAGGAGAAGCTTCAAAACTTTAGGGCATTTTTCAACAACGAAGTTGAGAGCGATAATGTCCCTCACAGCCACATTATAAACATGGACGAAGTGCCCCTGACGTTTGATATACCGGTTGGAAGGACTGTTGCAGAAAAGGGAGAGAAGTCTGTGACGCCGAGAACGACGGGGCATGAGAGGTCGCACTTCATTGTCGTCCTTGCCTGTTGTGCGGACGAAACGAAGTTGCCACCGATGGTTATTTTTAAGAGGAAGACTATGCCCAAAGAGAGCTTTCCTCCAGGCGTGGTCATCGAAACCAATAAAAAAAGGCTGGATGGATGAGGAGATGATGGCCGTATGGCTTCAGAAGTGCTTCGCCAGGAGACCAGATGGATTTTTCCGCGTCAAGAGGTGCATTTTGGTCATGGACAGCATGAGAGCACACATCACCGAGTCAAGCCTAAAGAAATCAAGGCGACGAACTGCACCCCGGTAGTAATACCTGGTGGAATGACCAAGATGGTACAGCCACTGGATATTGCCGTCAACCGGAGCTTAAGGGCGTCTTGGCGCCTCTGGGAGGCCTGGATGACGGGACGGTGAGCACACCTACACCCATCTGGGCACATGAGACGCGCTTCGTTTGGCGAGGTAGCCAAGTGGATCAGGAAGCCTGGGCTGCAGTTTCTGTGTCCACTATAACTGCCGGCTTCAGGAAAGCGGGCCTAATTGAGTGCGCAGCTGAGTCCGACGCAGAAGCAGAATCGAGGAGCGATTCAGAAACCGACGAGGGTGACGAAGTGATGCTGCCGGCTGAAGTGGCTCAACTCTTCGATAGTGCATCGGAAGATGAAGCATTCGATGGGTTTGAATGAAAAAGTAATAAAATGTTGCCTTTCTGCACCTATAAGGAGTGTTGGTTGAACTTGTTTCTGCTAGAATTTGTGTAGTAATATGGAAATTCAGTGCCCTGAAATGGTAAGTACAGCGTTTCGAGGTAACTCGCACGCCGACCAAGTCAGAATAAGTGCTTCTTATACAACAGTGCGACTTATATGCCAATTTTTTATTTGAAACCTGCTGAAGGTGGGGGTTGCGACTTATACAAATGTGCGGCTTATAGACCGGAAAATACGGTACTGGTCGGGGTGGGGGTGGGGGGATGAAACATGACGAAGTTCACAGGTGAGCAGCTTTCACATGCTGCAAACTGTGCTTTTTCTGTTGGTGTCATAAGTGTTGGTGTCACTTTCAGATCAATACACCCCGCTGCAAGGGACCACCTCTTCCTCAACCATCTCCAGACGTAGTGACAGACCACACAAGTAAGATCATCAAGTTTAACTGTTTTTTGTACCCTCCATTATACTCTCCCTTTTTATTGTGTTCCATGTTTTATATGCAAACTTAATACTTACATACAATACAAATATCAGTACCTGCGGCACAGCAGATGTCTCACAAATAACTTTAAATATGGCACTGTTGTTAGTAACGCTATGTTTATTATCCTTTGCTTTTGCAGGTCCTGTGAACCTTGTAGCCTAGCTCATAGGATTGCAGATGTCTGTTGAAGCATTTGCTGGCAATAATCACAGGCAGAAAAGCAACTTTTATGTCCACACCATTCCATGCATTCAACGGGCCCTTTCGAAAATTCACAAGTGCAGTTCCCTGCACTGTGCCTTCGCTCAAGTAATACCGGTGCCTGTCCTGTTGATATGTTTGGAGTGCTGTAGCTGCACTGGCTGGAACTTGTTTTTAGTGCAGGTTTATATCACGGGGGCTGAACCTACCCTAGTCATGTCAAAGCACACGCAATGCACACTTGCACGTGCTATTTGCAGAATTGACTACAGCGCCGTTGGTTGGGCAAACTGCATAGCAGGAAAGCTAGCTTCACAATATCCTATAGGGTCTATTATCCATCTTTGAAAGGCGCCTCGAATGGTCCCAGGCTTCAGTAAATGTGCCCTTCTGTTTGGAAATGTTTGGCAAAGAATAAGAAAGATATAAAGCATAAATTCAAAGTAACTGGTACATGAACACAGAAAAAGAAAAGGACATGAAGCGAAAGATTTTTCATACACGTGGAATGAGATTAACGTGGCCATTTTAGCCAGAATTAGTACTAGTAAGCTTATTTGTAGATCTTCTATTGAGCCCGATGTCACGCTTACTCACATGCCATTAAAAAGGACCATTTTCTGTTTTCGAACTGTGAATGAAAATTATAAAAGAATTATAAAAAGCATTCCTTTTAAATCTTTACATGCTGTGGAGCAGTCGGGAGGAACATCATCCTACAGCTGTTTCAGGAGGTCGAGGAAAATGTAAGTACCAGAAAAGTGTTTCGGGATAATTCATACCACGTACATAGTGGATGTGTACTTGATGTGTGTGTGCAGATGTCTGGCTAATGAAGGTGGTTGTGAGGCTGTTGATGGCACCTGTGTCTCTAGGTCATTATCAGATGACTTATGGAACATGTCGAGGTCTCACTCACATCATCCTTTCATTCTGCTACAACATCTCAATTCTGCTCCCACCTTCGTGACACTTCACGGTTTGTGCAGCTGAGCGCACAGCACAGGTTGTGTCACACAGCCATGCTCTGATCAGGGGAAGGCAGGAGCTGTATGTTCCAGTTTAGGTGCATGAACACATGATCTTTCAGTGAAGTATTTTCTAGGGGTACATAGCTCCTTCCTCCAAACACATGGAAAGCTCGTAAAGTAAAATTTTGTTGGAATGTTCACGAAGTTAAGATTATTAAAGCTTATCAGGCTTGGTAACAGAAAGTTATGCAATATATGATAATAATGAAGTGAGGGCATCTCGGGACCGAAAGCATTCGGAAGACGCACCTGCTGGCATTAGCAGACGACATTGGCCCTTACTACTTAGTGCACCAGTGGTTTGGCAAGTACGCTTGCCTCACGGCTGCACATGGTGAACATCTTGAACATTGCCATGTCAGCATCATGTGTGGCAATCCTGTGTTCACCGGGGCGAAAAAAGTGCAGTTTTATTCAAATTTTCTTCGCTGAGATGCAGCACCTTACGGCCTTGATCTGAAGCGGCGAGATACGCAAGGGTGTCTGTGGCAGCTATTAGCAGCATGTTTGCCTCCTGTTTTATATTTCTTGTTCTCACCTTTCACCCCGATACCATTAGTTCATTAGTTCCCCATGTTCCATGTTTTTGACTTCTTGCCTTGTGGAGCCATTAGCCATGGCTGCTGACTGCCATGAAAACAGCGCTCACCCCTTTCATAGAAAGCCGTGGTGTAGAGGTCAGAACTGCTTCTAGCCTCTCTAGCGGTGGGCAGTCTTTGGTGATTTGTGGTGACACCCAGTTGTAAGAAAAGGACTTATAAAAAACAAGAGCAGAAGTGGCACATACAGCACAACACAGGCATGTGTTGAATGAATAGAGGTGCTACTTGCACTCAAGAACTGAGCTTTTAAGATGCACGAAAGAGGAAGTTGGCATGTTCCTTACACTCTTCTTTTATTTGTTGCTTTATGCCTCTGGCTTCTGCACTCAGCTCACTCCTTCATCGACTTCCAACCTGCACCACCCATAAACACAACCATTCTCTGCTTTCTTCTCCTAATGTGAGCCATTGTACACACGATGAATCTTCCTAGCTTTTCGGAGGAAAGGTATCCATGTCTGTCTCCCTGCAAGCTAGTTGTCTTGTCCTTCATTCTTTCTGTTGTGTTTCACTGACTGAAGCATGTGTGCTCGCTGTGTGCCTAGGGAAGGCTCTTCTGTGTAACAACATTAAAAAGAGAAATCACAAAGAGGCACAGCAAAACAAAACAACCCAAAGCAACAACTGTGTTCGTATGTAATGTACTAGAATGGAGTACTAGTATGCCCTGTACTATGGGAGAGTGGGAAGACGTCTTTGGGTCGCTCCAGAAAAGCAAAAGCAGCAAAGGAATCAAAAAGCACTGAAGAAACCAGGTTGGCACTCAGTGCGCTAAATTGTGTTGAACGAAGCTTCTGGTTGAGTATCTTTTGTGCCGCAAACATTCTCTTCCTGGTTAGAAAAGAACAATGATAAAGAAATAGATGGTTTGTAGTACAGGATTTCTTATTCTGGGGTTGCGCATGACTGCCATCTTCTTGCGCAGATTTCATGTTGATCACTTCTGAAATATTCTCTGCCTGCCTGTTGTATAATGACTCCCATTTCTGTCTGCCATGCACAAACTTGAAAAGAAGAGGTTAAAGTCAAAATATAGTTGATGACCAATAATTCGGACTCCATGGTGATCATAAAAGCGTGCATGTTACTGAACGTCCAAAAAACAAATGCATAAAGAAAAGACAATTTTATTTGCGCTTTAAAGACCCTGGGCTAGGAAGAAGTGGTTGATGTGTAGCTGCACACATTTGTGCTTACATGGGACCAAGTTCGCGTGTATTTCTGGCAGTTTACGATGATACGAGGGCAGCAAACACTAGTTAGATCCACACGTCACAGCTCCGTAGCTCAAGGCACATTTCTGAGTCTGAGTCACTCTGTGACACCTATAGAACTTGTGCAGTTATTTCGTAATCATCCCATTCAGTACACGACAACACCTCGCCACGATGTTGACAATGTCTTCAAACGTAATGGTGGCAGGAATCGCCACATCGCAGCCTCAAGGTCATCAACAATGCCGTCAACAACAAGCTTGTCATTGGTGGCGGTTCAGGCTCTTATGTTGCAAAGTCGGCCTCATTTGCAATCAGCAAAAGTAAATCCAGTGCGATGGAAACAGTTGCTGATTACATCTGCTTGCACTGTTTTCAAGGGGTCGGCAGGTATGCGACATTGTCAGCGCCGAATAGCATGCTTCGTTTTCGTTGGCATGCTCGTCGGCACAGACTGCGAGGCCATCGTTCGTACCACACTAAACGTCACCTGTTGCTTCACGCCACGAGAAAGAAGTCTTGGAATGCAAAATAAATAAACAAGTACTGAAGATCCAACGTGAAAGCGCTATCAAGCGATCGCAGACCTGGCACGACCAGCCTTACACATAATCGCAAACCACGCATGAGATGCCGAGACAGGATGCGGTGATCGCAATGACGGTGTGACTTGCCTCTAAAATTCGTGTGTCGCGACCAAAACTAAGCGTCAGAGATTATGGTTTTGTATGGCATCTCCAAGGCCGCACTTTCCCTCGTTGGTGCGCCAGAGGAAATAATGGTGGCCCATTCAGTGTGCTCGACATCCATGAGCGGAGTCCAAATTATCGAATGTAGTGCTAGGAACTGTCCGAAATATCGGTCGTCCTAATACATTAAGTCTACGGGCACACTGTTGGCACCACGTTGCTGTCCAAATTACCAAGCATGTCCGAATTATCGGTCCGGCGACTGTACAATGCAAATATTTTTCAACACTACCTTTTAAAAGTAATTCCTATCTTGTGGCAAGTACAGTGCCTGTCGGAACATGACTCTGCAAGCAGACAATGCAGTGGCCGTCCTCGCCATGGTTAGGCTAGAGAGGTGTGTACCATCGCGTGGCCACCGCGCGGCAGAGCCAGAACGTGTCATAAAAGGCGGATTGTATACTAGCTGCTTGGCTTATAATGGCCCATTGTGTGTGTGCCTGTTAACGCATGCCAATTGATTCATGAAGACATGAGTGTGCTGCCTTAATCGGCACTTAATCGGAGACCATGATGAGCCAGAAAAGAGGTGACTGCTTCAGAATTTGTGATGGGACTATAAGAAACTTTGCCTTCACGACCGTGATTATACCTTCTAAATGAATAAAAAGAGGTTTCATGGCAGCTTCACACAATAATATATTTGAAATCTGGTGCAGCTGTGTGTATTACCTCTCTCTCCTCTGTTTTGTTTTTGTCACTATGTTGAATGTAGTGCATAGCGGCAACATTTTATGGGCAGCAGCAAAGACATGCATGCAATTGAATAATAAATTGCGACTGTCTCATTGTGAGAAGGGTTGAGCAGCTACTGGAGGGTAGCAACAAATATAACTGAAAGCGCAGCTGTGGGCTTGCTTACTTGCCACTGTGACTCAATGCACTTTGGCATTTTTTTTCCAGGTCCATGCAGATCCGGCATACTAATGATGCGTGAGAAACTCAACTTCATAATGTGAACAAGCAACACCACTAAAGTGGCCAGGGAGATTGCCTGATACTTCTGGACTCCTGCTGAAATGCATGCCAGAAGCCTCACTGGCCAGCCATCCCGGCGCCATGCGGATAGTGTGGCCAAAAAGCAGGCCACTCCCGAGAAGGCAGACACCATAATGAGTATGCTTTATGCACATTTCTAGGAATAGTTAAAAAAATCAGTTTCAATGTGTAACTGATAGTTGAAATGGCTTACAATGAAAGAATTTATAAATTCACTTGCGCAGCCACATCTTCAGCACCTTGAAGATGTGACATGTAGTGATAGTAGCAAGCTTTACTATATATGCAATCCCATAATTCATGATGCGCTCACATGAACACTAATTTGATACTAAGCTGGGTGGGAACATTGTAATTTTTGTTTTGCTATTTCATCACAGAACAGTTCGTGGTATTGTTGCAGCAGCACGCAGCTAGCGGGTGAAATTTTGAAAATCTTGATGACAGTGGAAACGTTTAGTATAACTGCTTACTGCTAGCTGAAAAGGTGACATAGCGGGTCATGATTACCATATTGTGGTGACTTTCACGTGTTGGATCGCATCAATCGACGATTTCTCCAACTAAATTTTTTGGTGTTATTACTGCCTAAATGCTGTAATAATGCATTGTGAATCATGCTTTGACAGAATTTTAGGGTCAGTGAAAGTATGCAATGTGAAAGGGAGATCTGATGTATGTTAACCTCATTTAATGTAACCCGAGTGGACTGGAACGCTGCTACTGTTTTACTTATTGCTGCATTCAAATTTGGGGTTCGACATTTGGTAGATGACTAAAAGCTTTAAATGTCTGGTAACGGCTACCTTGAGAAAAGCAATGGGCAAAGTTTGTTCTGTACATATTGTGTGGTGGCTAGGAAATTTGTTCCAGATCAAATTAACTAAAAAATAAAGTGACTTCAACATGAGTTACTGGAGTTGATTAAATGTATAGAATATACAGTTGTATAATTATGTTTGATATCAAATTAACTAAGAAGTAAAGTGAATTGAATGTGAATTACTGAAATTGATTAAATGCATAGAGTATGACAATTCCCAAATTAATTTAATCTGGTTCCGATCTTCAACTTGCCCCTTGCAGATGTCATCCAGAAGGTGGTGTTGAAGTGCCCAAGCACTGTGGTGCCATCAAAAAGGCTCGCTCATGGCCAGCACTGCAGGATATATTTGCCGAGGTGGGCAGATTAGACCAAAGAGTCAGGCCATCTGCCCATAATTCAACATCAATCATTGATTTCTTCCTAGTTTTAAGTGCTCTCAAATAAACTATATTTTTATGCCTCGCTTTGCATGGTTATTACAAGGCACGTCCACAATATATGCAATATGTTGCTGCACTGTTTCTGTGAATCTGGTTGGCCCTCTTACACAGTGTTGCCCAATGGGCCCGTGCGCAGTGTGGCAGGTGCCACCCGGCGGCCATTGCGCAGTGTACGCAGTGTCTCCCAGTGTGCAGTGTCACCCAGTGTGTACAGTGTCCCCCAGTGTGCCAGTGCGCAGTGTACGCAGTGTGCAGTTTACCCAGTGCGCAGTGTACGCAGTGTGCAGTGTACCCAGTGCGCAGTGTACGCAGTGTGCAGTGTCCCAAGTGTGCAGTGCCACACCGGTCCGATAATCAGGGGGCACTGGCCCAGTGCCACTGTTTTTTCCAATAGGGATAAGTAGAGGAATCCTCTACGATGCGGTAAAACGCAGTTTGTGCGACTTCTG